>JAFBJS010000277.1:647519-721990 GCA_016785265.1 Paraplagusia blochii | reverse complement strand
GGAGAAAGGTCTCTGGAGTGATCTGTGATAGAAGGGTGTCAGCTAAGGTGAAGGGAAAGGTTTACAGGACAGTGGTGAGACCAGCCATGATGTATGGACTAGAGACAGGAATAGGTAGAAGACGAGAGGGAGAGCTGGAGGTGGCAGAGTTAAAGATGCTGAGATTCTCTTTGGGGGTGACAAGGATGGACAGGATCAGGAACGAGGTGATCAGGGGGACAACACAGACAGGAGGGTTTGGAGAAAAAGCTAGAGAAGCCAGACTGAGATGGTTCGGACATGTTCAGAGGAGGGACAGTGATTATATTGGGAGAAGAATGCTAGACATGGAGCTACCAGGTAAGAGACAAAGAGGAAGGCCAAAGAGGAGAATTATGGATGCAGTGAGGGAGGACATGGAGGTGGTTGGAGTTGAGGATGGGGAGGATGGGGAGGACAGGGGGAGATGGAAATTATTGACTCGCTGTGGCAACCCCCTAAAAATGGGATAAGCCGAAAGGAAAAGAAGAAGAAACATGGTGGAAAAAAGAAAGAAAACGTTTTATTTTTACAGAGATGGGGAGGAAGAATAATTTTTTTCTAATGTGAAAGAAAACTGTGCGTGTCTCATTTGCAGTGCGACTGTGGCGACGGCAAAGCGGCATAACGTGGCGAGGCACTTCAGCACTTGTCACAAAAGTTACCATGCTAACTACCCACCCGGCAGCGCACTACGGACAGAAAAGATCCGCGAGTTAAAGGCAGCTTGATTTTTGTCAAATCTTACAGAATTGATCATTCGTACAAACATGGTGCAGTTCATGATTTGATGAAAATTAATAGCATCTTGAAAAATTGGACGTGGTTTCCTACAAAATGTTGTGGAAGTTGTCTTTTGAAAATGAAACAATTGGAAAGGGAAATAAGAAATAAAATATTGCACACTGAAGTTTATCTGTTTCCTACCTTGTTTAATCATTCTGAATCCTTATTGCTAAATTATTAATCATTAACAATCAGTGTCTTCACATGGAATGTCATTAATATAATTTAATTTAATTCATTTAATTAAAGATGAACTGTGCAACTTTCTTCTTTCAAAATTGTGTGATCAAAGTGGTAGCCCTTTCATTACTCTCTCAGTAGCTCTCAGTTTCAAAAAGGTTTGCGACCCCTGATCTAAATGACCGTGGATTTTAATAAGAACCTGGAGAGCACCATAAAAAGTTCTGAGGAATGATGGATGGTGTTGTTAAAACAGTAATACTAAAACACATTTTAAAGCTTGACCAACATGTTTCCCACACTAAGAGTTTAAATTTCATAAATTAGGCTTTTTAATAAGTGTGAAGGCCTTTATAATGGAGGTAAAAACAACTTCTGTGCATTGCTATTCTGTTTCAATCGATCAATCAAACTTTATTTACATAGCCCACATTTACAAATCAAATTTGTCACATAGGGCTTTACAGGGTTAGTAACATCCTCTGTCCTTAGACCCTCCTGGTTTCCTGGTTTATTCTCTTATCCCATGAGGAGAAAAAGTCACTGACACGTAATGTTCTTCCCACCTAGATGCAATCAAATGTAGACACAGAAAGAAGCTCTCACCATGTGAAGCGGTGCAGGGCACCTCACCATCCAACAGTAACAGCCATTACTGTCTGCTCTGTGTCACAGAGGTCTAACAGTGAGGAGAGGAGGTCAGGCTCTCACATCACCCAGGTCTGAGCCGAGGGACCATAATTCACCAGGCGAAGAGACAAAATTATATAACTTTATCTTTGTGACTATTAACTTCAGGCCTTTTTTCCAAGTCTAAAAACAAACCAAGTCTGTTTCTTCAGGTTATTACTCTCAGGCAAAGGAAAAAAGGAAACAGCGACAGAGTGTCTCTCCCAGGAAATGTAACCAGGTAGAATGTTAAAAGCAGGGAGAGCAAAGAGAAACTGCGAGTGAGAGACATCACAACAAAGAGAGTGGAGGTGCTGTGGACTGATGTGAGGCTGGAGGCCTCTAAGTCTTCGTCTCTGGGGTTTACGGACGGTAAAAAAAAAATCTGTAAAGACTTCTGTGGAAAGGTTGCTCCATTCGGCAAACATGGACATAATTGAAAACCTTTCCTCAATCTCATATACGTAAATCGTCCAAAAGTCCCTAAAAAAACCACCTATGTCTAACTATTTCTTCTTGGTAAAGGTCCATAATATCGGTAATTTTATTTACATGTTCTCCATGTAAACTTACTGAAGGCTGACATATACTGCATTGCACCCATGTCCTCTGCCATCATGCAGCTCTGCTGATCTTCTCTAACATGAATAATTGATCTAAGTATGTGGTGTTTGTATGTTTGTTCGGATGCGTTCTAGTGACACGAGCGGTCCTCAAGAGTCGGCGCTGTGAGCCACCATGTTGGCTTCAATCACAGCTTCTCTCTCTGGACTTTTGTGTGGGAAAGTACAGAATAGGCTTTATTGATAAAATCTGTCAACCTGTGAAACAGAGGCTTGAGTGGAATGGCGGCTATAACGACAAAATATTATGATGACACAGCTACTGCATCATGTTGTACCATATCATAGAAGTTAAACAGATGGAGAAGAAGAGTGAATAAATTATACAGACTGTAATGGAAGAACACAGGCTCTTCATCTTTCCTCTCTATGTCACTTCACACACATGTCACACACACAGACACACACACAGACACACACGCTGCTATTATTACACCCTCTATTACTTATTAAATCCATATCACTGCTGTGCCTTGACTCCATGTGCAGCCACAGACTGTTTCTTTTGTATTCTGTTAATATCACACAAGCACGCAGCCACACATACTGTATTTTCGGTAAATCAATAATTTAATCCAAGTCACAATACAGAAAGCTCTCTGTTCTATAACAGTAGATCACTGTTCTCACCCTGAATGTGAGTGTAGGGAACACGTCCTAAAGAAACTCTGAATGGAAGTACACTGTGGAGACGACGAACCAACACACCCGCCCTGCTCTACTGTACGAAGCTGCTTTAAAGAAGAAAGCTACAGCGCCCTCTAAAGTTCAAAGCGTGAAACTGTTTATTTTAGGAGCGTCTTTAGAGATGATCAGATTATTTGCGACCACGAACACGGTATATGATGTGATGGACACGTTTCTAAATGATGTATCAATATTTATCAATAAACGAGATTTAAGATGGACGTTTCAAACAACACAAATATACAGTACACCTACACCCTCAAACCACCACCACGTGATATTTGACTGAGATATATTTCTGATTTGTATCTGAGTCAAAATGACTCAGTAGCGACCCCTAATGTCCGATCCACGTTAGTTTTTACACTTCGTTTATCCACATTTCCATGATCAAATACATACTGTATATACAAATATACCTATAACGGTTCATGTATATATATATATATGTACATATATACATACATATATACTTTTTTTTAATTCCCCTTTATCAAGTGGTGTTATTGTACATGTGAACACATTTCTTCAGATGTGTATCATACCTGGCTGAGGAGTTGAAGCTTCTCCAGACAAGAACTGAGCTCTGATCATCTGGGGTGTTAGTCCAACTACAGAGTCCTGGCACCTGAGGGGACACAGGGAGAACCTGGGTATTAAAGAACAGAGAAAAGCCTTCACTGATGTGTCATCAATCAATACAGTCCGTGATGTTCCTCACACTCTGTCCATTTGTGCAGTCATGCCCTCACTATAACCAACACCTCCATCAAGTGTGTCAGGATGGATGGAGAAAAGAGCAGGTGGTATGGAGAGAGGGAGCAGGTCTGTGCTGTAGTCCAGGGAGCTGTAGGAGATCAGGAGGAAAGATAACAAAGAAATACTGACATTTCCTGTCTTCACATATTAATCTAACATCCAGTTTTTAGTTAGTAACATGATAAATGAATACAGTGATGAATGCAGAGCAACAACATGAATCAATAGATATCTTCATTATTACTAACTTATCTTTAAATATCTTAAATATAAAAAAGTAATGTTTTGATAGACATCGAGGAAGGTTAGCAGAAGAAAGATTTATTAATTGACTTCGTAAGAGTTAAAGTATTTTTTCGAAATCTTTGAACTATAAAAAAAATCATCTGACAAGATAAAGGTCAAGATGCATTTTAAAGACATTACCCCTGAATAAAAGTGTCATCTTTGAGAGCAGAAAATTCTGACGGACATTTCCAGGTGAATGAACTATAATTCCTCCATGCCGAGATGGTTTTTATCACTTCCTGCTTGTGGAAGAAGAAATTACAGTAATTTGATTTAAGATCAAACACAGGAAGCACATTAACCTTTAGAAAACACTTGTTTTTGAGAAGAAATGTCACCATGGATGAAGGGAAAGTTTTTTACCACAGGTTTAAACAGATATAAGTGTCCTACAGATGAGAGCAAAATATTTTTCAAGTGAACGAGCACCTGATGGTCCAGTGAGTTCTTTTTCTGGTGACTGGTGTCAAACATGTCACTGTTGCAATCACTCATCCTGAGAACACAAGAAAAACAGCAGAAAGGACAAGAAACAGAAAAGGAAAAAAACTATAAAAAGGCAGAGGTTAATTTATATATATATATATATATATATATATATATATATATATGTACGACAACATAATCAACTGTACTTATGTACAGTGTTTTAGTACAGTGCAAATAACCAACTAGTGGACATGGTTTACAGGACTAGATCCCAGGACGATAATAGAAAGGATTGATAAGAGATAGGTCATTGAGCTTTGTCCTTGTGTTGAAATGTTGTTTCTGGTACTGATTCATTCCTGCAGTGAAGTGTGACTACTAAATAGTTAAAATTACTAATTTACCAGTGAGACGGACAGAAGTGAGAGTCCAGCTGGTCCAGGTACTTTGGAGAGGGTCTGCAGGTCTTCAGACCAGGAGCTGGATTCTGCATAAAGACATCAGTTAGGTTTTCTTAGTATGAGGAAAAGACAGAACAGTCAATGTGTTAAAGGAGCAATAATCTCACAAAGATCCGCAGAGGGTTTGCAGGAGTCGGTCGGAGCAGACCTTCAGGAGTGGTGAAGCTTAGAGTCATTGAGGCCAGAGCTTCTACACTTTCATCCTTCTCATCAACTCCAGTCAGTTGTTTCTCCTCTTCTGAAGGAGACATGAATTTAAGATCCTGTGATGGAAATGACACAGAAAAAGAAATTATACATTTTTGGCAATGAAAATTTTTGATGTGAAGAGTTTTCAACTCCAAGAAGAAGTCTTTTTGGATATCATGACATGGATGAATGACAATCTTCACAGATGTGAAGATGTTTGACACTTACAGTTAGTCCAGTACGCAACTGTGTGGACAATGTGGTGGGCACGTAGGAGGTGAACGCATCCCAGGTGGAGACAGGGAGGTAACCCATCACTTTGTACTGCAGAGGAACCTGAGGAGACAACATTTGTATGTATTTGTCACAAGCAAATCTTGTATCTATTGTATTCATAAAATGAATTAAATTAATGTATATATAATTCAATAAATACACACGTTTACAGATTATATAATCAAGCAGGGTTAAACACTTAATGGTTTGACTGTTTGGAGATAAGTTGCAGGAAAAAGTCCTTCTCGTCCTCTCAGTGTCTGTCTGAAGGCAGCACAAAGAGGATCAAACTGAACCAAATGAGCAGAAAAAAATTATAAAGTAAGCATGAAAGACAGTAAACAAAAGACAGAAAGACATAATAAGAAGAAAGTGAAGAATTGGGAGTTTTTTAACCCATATGTCAGTAGCTATGAAGTGAAGTCTCTGTGTGTCATATACTTTATTCTCTTCTATAAAATTAAATTCCAAGCAGACAAATAAAGTGAGCAGATACTGGGGGAAATTAAATCCATAAATATTCTTTGAGCTGCTGTGTTCCAGCTCTGTCCATGTCTTAGACAAACAGAACTAAGAAACAAAACCCACCTGTAGCCGGAAGATGGGAATGCATGTTTTTCTGGACACGTCTACAGGAGCCACAGCCGCAGTCTGTGAATGACTAAAAACCTGAGGGATTAAAGATACAGACAAGACAAACGGTGTAATTTATTCCAAGGTTTTTTCTCTCTGTGTCAGCTGCATATGTAATGTCAGAAAAGATAAACTCCTTGTGATCCTTGTGTTTAAAAATAAGAAATCTGGTAAACAGAACTTCTGATCACAATTTTGCAATTGCACTCTTCCAGCAATCATTTCAGATTAAAATGAAAGCTTAATCACGATGATACTGGAAGGTGGGTGTTTTTTCTGACTGGCACCTGGGGTTTGTCTTCAACTGAGAAAACAGGACAGGAAGAAGGAAAGACTTTGTTTGCTGGAATCACATCACAGCTGGTCTTCTTCTCAACTGATAGAAAAAACATTCACACAATACATGATAATTAAAACCACAGCATTAGATTAGAAGATGATTGTTTTGTTCTGAAAGTTATTTTGAGCATAATCTGAACCTTTCTGCCGTGATGGTAGGTCTGTCATCGCATCCTTTAAACGCTGCAGCCTCCGGTCTGCACGACATCGGATCACAACCTGTGAAAAAGCAGCAGCAAGTACTGAGTTTGACCATTCTGGCAAAGAGAAAATTCGTAAATGACAACTGTGTTCATTGTTTCAGTCTACAATAGATCAGGGGTCTCAAACTTAAGGGCCACCACCCACACTATCATTTCACTGAAGGGCTGTGTCAAAAGAAAAAAATGAATTAAAAATTTCCCATGTAAAACAACACTGAACCAGAAGGAGAAATTCAACGTTCACATCAAGGTGGGGGCCACAAACTATTGTTACACGGGCCACAAGTGTAAGACCCTTGGTCTAGATAAATTTGTTATTGACTTAAATTTAACAATTAACTTACCTATCTATTATTATTTATACAAGGTTTATTTTGCTTAAGACGTTAGTATGCGACTTGATTTTAGGATTTCTTGTTTACCCCAGTCTATCTTTTATCTTCTGCTGTATTTACATTATGTTCCTGTCACTGCAGAATTTCAGGATTAAATCTAGATCCAAGGCTTCCGTCATCATTATATACTCTCTTTCTTCCTAATTCCCCTGCATTTGTTACCCTTGACTACGTCCCTGTTGGCCCCAACTCCTAGAAAAAGAGTAAAAAAAGTAAAATGCTCCTGTTTGAATAGTTTTACTGGAGAATATGAACCAAAAATAAATAAATTTACAGTATTTTAAGTTTAGGGTTTTAACCTTCCTTTTGGATTTCTAACTCCTTTTGGCTGTGAACTATATATGACTGTCACATGACTGTGGGTTGATGTACCTTACGAGCAGTCTGTTGGAACAATCTGGAGACTCTGAGTCTAAGCTCCACATGGAAAGTGCAGTGGAACTGAAAGAAGGGTTCTCCCTGTGGGACCTCGACCAGGTCAGAAGAAGAGAAAGAATAAACCTGATTTATTCATCCATAAGTTACTGCATTGACACTGTATAAATGAGGAGAGGAGGTCAACGTCAAACAGATGAATAAAGCAACATTTTCAATCATTTAAATCATTGCAAAAAAAGTATAAATGTTATCTTTTTTGTTTAAAAACTTTTGTCTTTATGGTGTGGCATGAGAATATAAAACCAAATTAACTTTTAAAATATTAAAATTGAATGACAGTGAAACTGCACTTTACCTTTGTAGCTTCACAAAGCAGTCGTCTGGAGCAGAGTTCAGTGTTAGTGGCAGCTGCAGCAGCAGCAGCAGGAAAGGATTTACCGTCCTGCTGCTGCTCTTCTCTGACATCTCCTCTCACCTGTGTGCAGTAGAACCACGCTGACATGTGTCCACAGCAGCAAGAGGAACATTCAGTTTTTTTATTTTTAACTCTGAGAACTTCCAGGACACTTTTGGACTGCTCAGCAGTTATTATTTTCCCAATTTGTAGCTGTTTTTGTTTTTTATTTTCACCTAATCAAATAACTTTTGCTAACTTGTGCCCTTCTTTTGTCATTGTAGAACTATGTAGTTTTTTAGTATTTAACAATGATGACGAAGATAATGAAATAATAATAATGAAATACTGTGAATCTGTACAACTTTACTGAAACAATCATGGAATTTAATCTTAAACCGTTGAATTCTGTCTCTGCAGTTTAGTTTCAGACAAGGCCTAGGGACAGGATGTGGACCTGACGCAAGAGAGAAGTTAGGGAAGTGATGGAGGTTCATCTTTTTGACAGACTGATGAAATGAAGGTAGAAATATCACACTTACAGCAACAGTCATAAACAGAAAGGAGCCCAGAAGGAACAAACCTATGATTCCTTCTTCTCCTTCTCTTCCTTCAGCTTTTCTTTGCTTTTTTTGTATTAGTGATATTTTTTGGGGGGGTTTATTGGGGATATTATTTATAAAATTCCAAGCAGGTTTCTAGGTTAATCTGGTTTACCCTGATAAATTCTTGTTATATCTTGATTTTTCTTAAATATTTTTGTCACAATATTAGAAAGGTTTACATAAAAATGGATATTTTCCCTTTTTTTTTGGTTCTTCACATTAATCCTATTATTGTTCTATTTTGCTCCATGGTAATGATGAATCCCAGCAGGGTTTTATGTAAATTATGGTTATTTTTCTACCTAAAAATGTACCTCCTGTCTAACATGGTAATTAATATATATAATAGAATAATTATAGTAAGTGTTGACTGTTGTTTCTCACCCTGAACTGATGCTGAAGATGAGTTTCTCGCTCCCCCATGATCTTCTTTCTGGTTTCTATGGACACCGGTTCTTTACCCACATTAACCTGCCTGAGAGAAACACACACACACACACACACACACACAAATGGACTAGATTATTCATGTGACTTTTTACAGCATTTTGGATTTTATATGACTCACCAAGTCAGAGGATTCTTTTGCTCTTTCTTCACATTCTCATGAACCTTATGTAGGAATTGCGCCTCCCTTAGCTGCTTGTTCTGCAGTACACTAAGGCTGGCTGTGGGTCAGACAGACAGATAGACAGACATAAATGTGTGATTTTTGGACAAGGGTCACATGTTCGTACAGTCTGATGATCTCACTATCTCTCAGGCCTTTGACTTTGCCTGCGTCTCTCATCAACATCTTTGCGACTCCTGCAGGAGTAAGAATGTCCAGCTCCAGTGACGGCTGAGAGTCGTCTCTCAGTGTCTGAGTAAAAAAAATTGTAAAAATGAGCTCTGGAGCAAATATTAAGTAACTTTAAATTCGACTCTAAAGGAATTTCT
This sequence comes from Paraplagusia blochii, assembly GCA_016785265.1. NCBI lineage: Eukaryota > Metazoa > Chordata > Actinopteri > Pleuronectiformes > Cynoglossidae > Paraplagusia > Paraplagusia blochii. The sequence continues at coordinate 712,739 of JAFBJS010000277.1, read as the reverse complement.
GGTAGGAAAAAAAAATATGAAAAAGAAAATTAAAAATGCTAAGGTTTTTGAACATATATCTTAATCTATCTTATAATTTGGTTGATGACATACTCTGCCAAGATTACTATTTTGAGTAAAATATTTGTACATATCGCCCATTCAAGTTTATTTTTGAGTTTCTTGAGGCAATATATTGAAGAACAAAAATTTATTCTGGCTTAATTGAGGTGAAGTCTTGACAATTTTACCTTTGACTTGAAGATGTTCTTCATTTTGCTTGTTTTTGTTTTATTTCCAGCAGAGACCACACGCACTAATGAAGATCCTTTAAGAACTGTATGTCTATCACCTCCATCAGCAAGATGTGATGTAAGCTGACTGTCACACACACACACGCACACACATAGACAATGAAATATTAAATTAGTGAAGGTAATTCCTGCAAGGAGCAGAGAAACAGCTTCATTACTTAGTTGCATCACAACATGACTCTGGGTCTGTTAGTGGAATTAAGTCTGTGATGAGACACAGATGCTAAACTTTTAATCTGGACTTATTTTAGATAGTTCTTAAGCCTGTCCCAAACCCTCAGCTGATTATTTATTTAAGGAACAAACAGCAAACAGTGAAACAATGCTGTAGATGCCCAACATCCACTGTGCTGCAAAATCCATCTAAATGGGTCTTTATATGAATTATTAACTTATGTTGGAAAAAACAGCAGAGACAGAAGAGATGCCACTGCTAAAGCAACTGGACTGATGAGTAAATGTTGTAAAATCTTCCTAGGCCTTTTGATATTTTTATCAGAAAAGTAATTATACTAAGGGTTTGAAATATGCTGATTAAGCAATGGCTACAGAAAATATTTTCATGTAAACATAATAAAACACTCGTAAATTTCATAAAACATTTATAAAACATAAATATCTCATACAGTAGACCATGTCCCAAAAGTTTGTCCGACACATGAAAAAGTCAACTCGGATTTTCAATATGCGATAAAATGCATTTATCTAAAAGCCAGAGTATAACACCCAGCATCTAGATTTCTGGCCTGTTGGGCATAGAATGCTCTTTAAAGCTCTTTGGAACCAAACGCTCAATGTAGCCTCGTAATTAAACCACATATTCTCCAATAATGAATTCTCAACAGTTCAATGCCAGGGTTTTGCCAAATTTGCTGGACTTCAGTTTGAGGTACATATAAGTACCTCAGTTTTGGGGGCAAAGAAAACATGAATCAGTTTGTATCAGAGTTTTTGGACAAAATTAGCATGTTGGATATTGTCAAATAGGTAATATCAGATATCATGGAAGTTGTTGACTCGCTGTGGCAACCCCTGAAAAACGGGATAAGCCGAAAGAAAAAGAAGAAAAAGGTAATATCAGATATCCCTACTCCTAAAATGTGACATATGTCACTCACCTGAGTCCAGTTTGAGGCCCTGACCTCCCTGTGACTGTACAGAGAATAGGTTTGGTGTTGAACTGGGAGACTATGAGTTGGAAGGTGAGCTGTGAGGTCTGGTACTGAGAAGGTGAGAAGGTCACTGTGAGCTTCACCTCACTGCCAGCTGCTATTACACCTGTACTGACACACAAACATATGCAATATACTGTAATGCAGTGTTCCCCAACCATACTATTTTTCGCAGACCTGTCGTTAAGTTGTAGCAGATAAATACCCCTTATTAAAAATTACATTTCTGGCGTTCTGAAATATTTTCCTACCTATAAAATCCTCCTACCTGAATTAACTGTGCATGGGCATATCAAGGATTTCTCAAGTGCACCCAGCCTATAACTTTCTGCTTCCAGACCGATATAAAAAGTTAGAATCTTGTATCTGCGTCATTTTGACTTAATTGTTGTGGTCTTTGCTGACAAAATATGTCTAACTCAAATACATTCACATTATTGATGATGGAATCCTAGCTATTATATTGTTAAGTTCTTTTGTTAATATGGGTATGGATCAAATGTGGGTAATAGCCAGATGGGGCCAAAAGGAAACATTATTTCTCTGCGGCCAGGCAGCAATTCCCCCATGGACCGGTACCGGTACCCCGCACAGTGGACACCGCTGCTGTACTGTGCTATAAGAAGTATGAGGGATGTGTTGGTTGTACTCACAGAACAACAGAGTCACAGCATAAAACTCTGGTTCCTAATTTAAACCTAGACTATTCTGTTTACAAGTGAATCTAATTATGAAATTTGGGGTAAATGTAATGTTGATAAATTAAGCTTTTATGTAATCACTTGCCATTGTCATGTTAACTTTTGAATATTTAGGATGACAGCTTAGCTTTCTTTTGCAAACTTGTAGTTTAGGTGATATTTGTACCTCTTTTGGCTAACAATTTAACTAAAGCAACGTCATTTATTAGCAAATTCTAGCATATTTTTAAGGTCAATTATTTGTCCTGTTTGTACCTTGTCATTGTAATAATGTTAACTGTCTGTGCTCAACAGCCAAAAAGTGACTATAAAGCTTGTATCATAGATTAAGAGAAAACAACTGACTGGGTGGCTTGGTGTGTGCGTGTGTGTGTGTGTGTGTGTGTGTGTGTGTGTGTGTGTGTGTGTGTGTGTTTGCATGCACCTGTGAAAGGAGAGATAGAGAAATCTTCGTGAGACTGAAGAACCGATATATGAAAGTGGAAATCAACAGGGCAGCTGCACCTGAGAGGAATCACTCTGCTAACACTGGGAGAGATGGGGGGAGATAAAGAGTGAAAATTGTACATTCCTTATGATGTGACAGTAATGGTGGAATGGTTTGTTAGGGCCCATCTGAAGTCACACACACTTGTATGTATGAACCCACTCATACACACCTATGTCCAAGGGGAACGTCAGGAAGGTGGAGGTGAGCAGGGAGGTGCAGGTCATTGATGACGGGGTAACCATGGACTGGAATAAACAGGTTTTCCTCTTCCTAAAAGGAGGCAGCAGGTGAAAATGTGGGGGTTCAGAATAAACACAAACATGAAGAAAACATTCAGCAACAACATTGAACAGCAATCAGTTTAGAGTAGAACATTTATATATTTTATTTTCTTAAGGAAAACCCCTAACCCTAACCCTTTATTTGGTTTTTATTACTGCTGTCAGCTAAGGTGAAGGGAAAGGTTTACAGGACCATGAGACCAGTCATGGTGGATGGTTTAGAGACACTACTAATAGGCATAAGTCAGTAGGCAGAGCTGGAGGTGGAGTTAAATATGCTGTTGACATTCTCTCTAGGAGAGACAAGGATGGAATGAGGTAATTAGAGGGACAACACAGACAGGAAGGTTTGGAGAAAAAGCTAGAGAAGCCAGATTGAGATGGTTTGGACATGTTCACAGGAGGGACAGTGGATACATTGGTAGAGGAATGATCCTAGAGATGGAGCTACCAGGTCGGAGACAAAGAGGGTAGTGATGCATGCAGTGAGGGAGGACATGGATGTAGTTGGAGTCAGAGTAGAAGATACAGAGGTCAGGGGGAGATGGAATGACTAAACTCGCTGTGGCAACCGCTGAAAAGGGGACAAGCTGAAAAAGGAGTAGAAGATTGGTGCTGGCAATGCTACCCTGTAATTATCGCATCACTTTAACTAAAAATTATTTTCATTCTTTTCATTATATTTGGCACTGGACACTTATGTGATGGCAGGTCGTTGTTGATGAACAGGCCTGGGAGCTGGTGTTCGTGTTGTCATATTAAGCATGTTTGTGTTACAACATTAAGGTTGTTGGTGCTGTGTAAAAGCCTTACCTTGCAGTGTACTCTGATGCAGTCATAGAAGTAACGCCACTGATCAGGATAGAACCGGACCTCCAGAGTGTAGGCCAAGCCTGGGATGAGTCGGAACTTCACAGAAGAAGAAAAAGGGGAGTTTGTAAATCATCTGATCTCAGGTCAGCAGTTTGTGATGTAAAAATAAATCCAGAGAGCAGACCTTTTTGGTGTAGGTGGTTTGGAAGTGTTTGGTTTGGGTGGGAATGATGTGAATATTCATGACTTCGGATGAGATGTTGATTAGTTTCTGAAGGAGAAGAAGAGACGAGGAGCTCTGATTTACATCCAATCATGTTCAATTAAGACACCTTTAAATCATGCACTTACAAGAAGAACCATCAGAACAAGTAACTATACCAAATACACAGTCTGCAAAGTTTTACTCCAAAAACTTTAGATTCTTCTTTATAGAAATCTAAACAAGTGTTTGTCAACAATTAAGGCCCATGACCTCCTGGGGTTAATATCCAGCATGAATGGCATGTTCTTTTCACAAAGTCTTTTTTTAATTATTGATATTTGAGAAATTTTAATTGGAGAAACTTATTCTTCTCCTTTCAGCTTATCCCATTTTTCATGGGTTGCCACAACGAGTCAACAATTTCCATCTCACCTTGTCCTCTGTAACCTCGACTCTAGCTCCAACCCCCTCTATGTCCTCCCTCACCAGATCCATAAATCTCCTCTTTGGCCTTCTCTTTTCATCTCTTACCTGGTAGATCCATGTCTAGCATTCTTCGCCAAATATAACCACTGTCCCTCCTCTGAACATTTTCAAACCATCTGCCACCTCCAGCTCTGCCTTCTGTCTTCTACCTATTCCTAGTGTCTCTAGTCCATACATCATGGCTGGTCTCACCACTGTCCTGTAAACCTTTCCCTTCGCCTTAGCTGACACTCTTCTATTGCAAATCACTCCAGAGACCTTTCTCCAGTTGTTCTATCCTGCCTGTACTCTATTCTTCACCTCTCCTCCACAGTCTCCACTGCTCTGAATAGTTGTTTAGTTTGAGAAACACTGTAATCAATTATGTTATATCATGTTTTGTTTGATTGATGAAGATAACATACACAAATACATTTTCAGCCTTAAAATATATTGTGTTTTGTGCCTTATGTTTTCTATAATAGAAAGACTTTGGATTGTGATAAAATAATCACTTTTTTTTCCTGTTTCCTTAACTCATGATCCTCAGTAATTAGGCCCTCAGGGATAAACAGAGAAGACATTAAATTATACTTAAAGGAAATTAGCCATGAATTGTTGAAAAAAAAGCTTAAAGTCATTTGTCTCCTGACCACTATCTTTGTGAAGTCTTTTCCAGGCTGGAGGCCATTGAAGTGAAGCTCAGGAGGATCTGCTTCAATCACACCATTGCTCTTCCTTTTGGTAAAGATGTCTACAAGAGCAAACAAAATATGTTACTCACTTGGAAATATGTAAAGCACTTGAAGGTTTAAGACAAAAAGATCATTTAACAGAGAGAATAAAAAGTACAGTATTAATGGACTTAATTCCAGCAAGAACAATAATGAGAACTCTTGTACTCATATGTCAAATACTCAAAAGTGTAGGACAGTTTAAAATGAGCTCTGTGATGGAAGCAGCAGATGGTCAACCACTGCTGAGTCCATTGGACTGTAAATTGTGGGACACTGCAGTGACATAGATATGATAGATATTTACTTTGGACTCCAGCAGTCACAATTGTTAAAGACGTACTTGTTTCAAGAAGGTGATTAGGAGCTACATCCCGGTTCCTGCGCCTCTCCACCAGCTCACCCAAAGGTAGAAGAGTCTTGATCTTTTTAGGAGGCTCAGATGCTGCCTCTGGGGCCAGAGGAGGGGCCACCTGCATCCTCGCCACAGTTCAGTTTAGGACTCTTGGATAGTTTCAAACACTATACGCTTAGGAAAGATCAGAAGAAGAGAAATGATGAGAATAATACAGTTATTAGGTTAGAATAGAAAAAGCTGATATTTGTTTAAAAAGAAATCAAAATTTAATGGACAACGAATATTTTTAAATAAATAACTACATACAGTGGTGGAAAAAAGTAAACAATCTCAAATATTACCATGTTATATTGGGTAAATATCTTTTTTGGTTCAATTCATTTCATTTATTGTTTACATGAAAAATTAACAACACTAAATCTTGACAGCTTCAAAATGTCACTTCTCAACATTGTTGGTGTTCAAGACAACAAATTACCTAAAAATTGATTAGTTTTAAAAAAGTGTTAAACAACTGAACCAAAAATAAATCAACCATCATATCATCAAATTAACAGTTAGTAGTTCTGACATAAGGACACAGCAGAGCTAAATGGGGTTAACTGACAGATGTGAAAATATTATATTTAAACAGCAACCATCGTCGGATTCGTAGGTAAGTCTACTAACTTCACTAAGTTAAAGGACTCGTTTTTATATCTTGCAGTTAAAAACATAACCTGTGTGTTTTTATTTATTTTTTATTAAATATGAGAAAGACAAGCCGAGGTGCACTGAGCATGGTATCGTGCCCACACACTGCTCCCAGGGCGCTCAAAAGTTCACTTTGATGATGGGTTAAATGCAGAGGCCAAAGTGCGTTGTGGTGTACGTCACAATGACAAAAAAGACATTGAATTTTTATTCGAGCTAATTGTACCAACGCTGTAACGGGACTGTAGCGACTATTTCACTCACCTTAAAACATTAAGAATAAAAAGGTTCTTTTTTGTTCCGCCATAGTTATAAAACTGTAAGCATTTAGCGAAAGGGAATAGACTTTTATTCCCGCTGTACAGGTTACCTTTGTAGCAGTAGCTACTTTGACTCCTCTGCCAAACAAAACACCCACTGCTGTCGTCGTGGAAACCGCCGTGATGGGGGCGGGACGTAAACAATATCAGACCGGAAAAGTTTCTTTTATACCTTCACAATAAAGGTCTCCACTAGGATCATACGACCATAATTATATGAGACAAAATTGCAAACGCTGGATTTTTTAAATGCACGTATTTGATAGAGAATAGTGAATAATTAAATATACACATTTTATTGTGAAACTGAACTGAGTTAACCACCGAATTTATTATAATTATCAATTTAGCATTATTACTATTAATAATGTTAACACGCCTGAATTACATTAGGCTCTAAATGTGTTTTGCTTTTTAACCGTAGTTATTGTAGTGACATCTCCATTTTAGCTACAACATAGTAAGTAGTATTAACAGTTTTGTTACTGGCTTTTTAGCCACCAGCTCTGTCCTTTGAAAAGCCCATACTAATAGCTGTCCTTCGTATGTCCCTTTCATATACACACAAACATTACTCTGATAGATCCACAGCAGGGACACTCATTTGTTAAGATAAGTCACTGACAGTTTCTCACTGTAAGGCCCTTTATGCAAACACTGACTCATTAGGAGCTCACACACACATACACACAGTGAGCCATAGATTAGACCTCAGCAGTCAGGATGATTAATTCTAGCTGTTTGTTCGAGGAGTCATTTGTTGTAGCTGCCCAGTCAGTGTTTGGAATCTTCCCACATTAAGACGGCTGTAGTTAGTAGCTTCAATGAGATGCAATCTCTTCTGCAAGATACTGATTGTATACACACAAACACACTACTACCGGCTGACGGGACAATGAAACAGTGTCAACCGCTGTGAAAGAGTGATTACAGTCTGTTTCCATTGACAAATGTCTGCAGAAATGTTCCAAAAGTCCATGACTGGTTAATGTGGAGTGCTGCCTAAGTTTGACTTATTCTTTCAGCTGTACCACAATGACAAGCTGACCACAGGAGGCACAGGTGGACGCACCATACTAATTTTCAGTTAAGGTCATCATCGATGACAAAGCACTGTGCAGTGTTTGGAACATGAGAATAATAGCTTTTGCAAAACCTGAAGTGACGCAGACTAACCAGAATGGAGTGAATCAGCAGATGTAGAAAGAATGAGAGCAAAAGAAAAATGATGAATGCATTGAATGAAAGTCCCAAAACTACATAATTGAATTTTTTCTTGTGGTGAGAAACAGAGTGTTTTAAAAAACACATTATTTTTCATTTATATATTCATGTAAATAAATTTTATTTCTTAACAACTACACTACAATGTGTTTGTATGAATTATTCTCACATGTCCTGCTTCAATATTTACTTCTCCAGAGAAATCACATCTCTATTTGACATTAGTGTCAATCCTGCCAACAGTGTTTTTCTTACCTTCTGTGTTAAATATTGCCTGTCAAACATAGAAGCAGCAGCATGTGAGTCAGTGCAGCCGTTAAACCTGTCTGAACCAAAGTTTATGTTTCCATTTTGAGTCATTAAAAAAAATATAAAGTATATACATATTCTTGTTTATTTGTCATAGGTTAAATTCCATATTTGACCTTCAGCTTCTCCACTAATTCAACATAAGCAGCCATGGCATCATCTTTGGAAATTCCTGCAAGTTCACAAACAAATAAAAGATGACTTAATATAGAACAAGGTTTGTTTTTGCAATTTACAAAAGAAATTAAGTATGCAGTTTAACACAAACCTTTCCTTGCATTCCATGCATCCCATTTTCCTTTTCCTACAAAGTCCAACAAACCTGGCCGTTCTGTGGACAGACGTTGTGGATAAATGTTTTATTTTCATTTAAAATCAGGATATGAATGACACTGTATAATTTCATTTTTAACACTGCAATTGGAGGGTAGCAGTTGTGCCATAGTGGTTAAGGATGAGGACTTGAGGAAGGCTTTAAGATCAAATCTACGAGCTGCCAGGATGAGGTTGACTGAGGTTGCCACAGACCCACGTACTTTCCAGTGGGCTCACCCCCACAGGAAAGCTTACACTATGGTGCAGTGTGATTTAGGCAGTCATTGGAGTCAGTCATGGAGACTACTGCACCTGAGATAGGAGATGAAGATGATGATTGTTTCTTTTAATTTTCTATTTTTAACATTTTACAGCCCTGTCAATGACGACAAGTGTAAAATCTACAATATATATCCATCCTTCCACTTATCTTATCCTTTACCAGGTTGTGGGGTAGCGGTCCCCGTTATTGCCACCCAAATCACACTGTGAGCCTTGATCCAGGTAGTGAGTTTACTGGAAGCCGACCGAACATAACAGGGATTCTGCCTGGGATGTGAACCCTGGTGTTTTACACCAATGACAGAGACACAGATTGTGTAACAAAAAATATATAGTGTTACACTTCAAATGGAGACCATATGTTAGACCATAGCATGATAGTTAAGATGGCCTGAGGATAAGGGAAATAGTAAAAATCACGGAACATAAAATGTAGTTAAAAAGTTAAATGCTATCAGCAGACTTCATGGTAAAGCTTGAACATATCAAGTAAGTTAGTTGACCAATCATTTGCAACAGTTTTGGAGCTTTTTGCTTGAGTGTTTAATGGCCAAATTAAATTGTAGGTGCAAGATGCAAGTGTCACTTTAGACAGAAAAATAAATAAAGATGAAAGCAAAGTAATACTACACTCAAGAACAGCAATTTTTCAATCCAAAAGGTCTTAAAGTTACAGTAAAGCCATTCAGTTGTGTAAAGTAACATTAAACAGGCCAGACATAATTTTTTGGCTCTAACTCACTACCTTCACACAACAGTTGAAAATATAATCTCAGCTCAGGCTGAATCACATGTACATTTAATGACAGACAGACAGACAGACAGACAGACAGACGAGAAGACTGTCCAGTGGACACTGACCAGTATTAACATCTCCCACCGTGGCCTGTTTGTATAAACCATACAGATCAGACAGATCAGTTTTATCCGGTCTCTCCTTCAGGATCTTAACCTCCGCCACTGCTTTGTTGAACAATTCCTGAGTGAAGTGGAAACAAAGAAAAACATCACAGACTGTGTTATCACCTCAGACAGGAATGTTGAGGACACTACATACAGGCACAAAAACCTGTTTAAGGTCTTTAAGCAATTTTTTCAAAAACAATTACTTTACTTTCAGTTATTTTTTAGCATGCGTTGTTGTTTGGGAAGCAGCAGTGGTGGTGAAGGCAGCAGACTTGGGTCTGCAGGACTTCAGGTTCTGATCCACCAGCTGCCAGGTTACCATTGAGGTGCTCTGATCAAAGCACCGACCCGACCCACATGACTTCCAGTGGACTCACCACCCACAGTAGTGTGATTTGGGTGGCAGTGGTGGAGACCGAATGAATGAATGAATGTTGGTCTTAGTTATAACCTATCTAACAACTGAAAGCTAACTTATAGGACTGAAGCTTCCCCAGGTCCATGTACTGCATTACACATTTATAATAAGCTTAAGAAAGTCAGATTAACTAAAATTCTCTTTTTTACTTGTTCTGTTTTTAAACCATATCCTAACTCATACTGGTCCAGATTCAGCTCATTTTGCTTCCACCGACAAGCACGGGTTGACTGACTTTCTTTCATTAGTAGCTTAAAATCAGGTAAAAGTTACAGTAACACAAACACAGATGTTGATTCCTGACAGTAAAAGGCTGCAACTACACTGACCACAAATACACGGCGCCATAACGAAATAACTGATCAAAATCAAAAGGGAGCGAACAAAACAAGACCAGTGAGCACGTGCGGATAATGTGCGGAGTTCTTTTCCCGTGGTAGTGAGAGTTTGGTGAGTTCATGTGTTGTTAAGTATGATATTAATATAGAGAAACTCACAGTCATGATCTCAGTGGTTGCAATGTCCTCTTCTGCTGATTTAGTTTAAAAGTCTGGTTTCTGGTTTGACGGGTCTACGATCATCAGGCTCCAGGGCGTTTCCTCAGGGAGGGATTTAAGACGAGTCACCACAGCAAACACACATGAACCTGGTCCACAGAGGAGGAGTCACTGGGGTTAGAACCTGTGGCGTCTGCTGCACATTACAAAACCAAAGACCACTGGTCAGCAAGAACAGGGAGGGTTATCGTGACGGGGAATTGAGTTACTTGAAGAAATATTTGTTTGGAGAGTCTGACAAAAAAAATCATTAATATAAATTATTGTGTTTTTAACGCAATGTGTTTTAACTACCACTAGATGGCAACGTTAACACGTTCAGCTTCTCATACAAAGCCAATAGGAAAGAAAATACACTGCAGGTTTTTCAAATCTCTTCCATAGGTCAAGACAACAGACGGTCAGTGTTTTCATTTTTTTCTGTTAGTAAAACCAGCTGTTCTTGCATCATATTAATCAAACACAAAAAACAGAGTTGCTCCAACCGACAGTTAAGCAGGTTAGTGCATTCTTACCACTAGATGGTAGCATTCACACATAGGAGCTAGAAAATATCCTGATTACAGATAAAACATTATGACTATTGGACTTCTCAAGTGGGCTCACCCCCTAACGAAATGGTGCAGTGTGATTTGGGTGGCAGTTGAGGAGAGAGCTGCCCCTGAGACGCAGTAACGGATCACAGGACGAAACTCGATGAATAACTGAATAGAAGTATTAGACTTAACAAAAAGATCTTTTATTTAGTGTGGAAACCAGTAATCTTAAGTTATAACAGAAACACTTTCATCTTTGGCAGCAACAGGTTTAGTGGCGATTTTTTCAGTTTTCATAGTGAAAAATAAAACTTAATTTACACAGAAACTGATATGAACTAATCAAAAGTATCATTGTCTTTTTACTATGTCATTTCAGTGCCATTTCCCAAATACATTTTAATGAGGTTACAGCAGGTCTTTCTCACTTCATCACCTGAATTCTTCCTCTTTCAGTTTGTTATGATTTAAGTTTCACAACAATCATCAATCAACATTTTAAAATGAGTGAATAAATAATAAAAAATATCATAACAATCAAACTTAATAAACATATCAGCATGTTACAAACACAAACTAATGATTCATTTATAAATCTATTATGCATAAACCAGTGAAGATGTCAATTTTTGTTAATATCCTTCTATGAATTAAAGTAACTCAGCTGTCTTTGGATGAACACTAACATTGAAAGGATGTAGATCAGCAGTCACTTCTGCAGTTAACATGGATACATGGACAAGACCCTGGAGCAGGAGTCAGGAGGCTGATCAGTTTTTCTTTCTTTCTTTGTCACATATTCGTCAGTTAAAAGAAGGGTTTTGTTGACATGACTGTAACAACTGCCTATTTCCAAATACTGTGATTCTTTGCTTTTGGTCTCCACCTGCTGAGATCCATGTCTGTCTATCAAGGATGTGTGACTAACTCACAGGCTTCCACCCTGTTGACCACTGACAATTTTATACAGAGCTGAAGTCAACATTGACGAATGTCCATAAAGACATAGTTTTTAGCTCCTTACTTTTCTTTAACAGAAGAATATTTTTAATTAACTTTCATCACATATAAAAGTTTTATATTTTCCTGTTCTTTTTTGTCTAGTTGTTTAAGCAATTTTTATCTACAGAAATATTTAAGGTCAGCACATTTCTTATAATTTAAAAATGCTGTTTAAATACATACTGTACATACAGTAGTATCAGACATTAAAGTTATTTTGTGCCATGGAAGCCCGCAGATCAATTCACTCTCACATTCTGACCAAGTCAACCTTAGATAACACAGACAGTTTTCAAGAAGTCTGCATTTCTCCTCAAGGTCCACCCTTGACTTTGGACGGCAGGACTCAGACATTACTGACTCCCTCTAGTCCACCGCGACAGTCGTCCTCCTCTTCCAGACTCATGAATCTGACATGCTGACTCTCCCAGCCGCGGCGGATCTTCCTGAGCCGCAGGGCGAGGCAGGGCAGGAGGAGAGCGAGTCGACCCAGCAGCACCGTCAGAGGGAGGAGCAGCACCAGCATGAAGGTGGGGGGCAGCAGAAACTGATAATGATCTGCTCTAAAGGCTCGGTCCCAGCCATAAAGCAAAGTATGGAGGGTGGCCATGAAGAGGGCGCAGTAACCCAGAGAGGACTGTAGGGAGAGTTACATACAGACAGATTAGACGTGGTATGACATGATCTGGTTCTTGGGTTTGGACTGCAAGCACATAGACAGAAATACAGAAAGACACAGGTACACACAAACCGTCTTCTTGGAAGAATATGTTCAAAAATAGAAAACTGCTCATGTTCATATGCTTTAAGTAAAAAGATGGTTCAAGTCTGAACAACCTTTAGTCATGGTGTGTTCCCATGACTAAAGATATGGAGGAGGCGGAAGGAGAATGAAAACAAGCAGGGGTAGAGAAAAGAGGGACAGAGATAAATAAGGTGTAAGAACAGCACCATGCGAGAGGACACTTTTAGTTCCAGGTATTAGACAGAAGGACAAAGATAGCAACAGAAGCAGACAAGAAACACAAAAAGGGGAGAAAACATATAGAGAGATGCAAACTAAAAAAGAAAATGAAAAAAACTGAATAATAAGTACAAGAAAAAAGAAGAAGAAACAATAGAGGAAGGACAGGAGAGGAGACAAGACTGGAAGAGACATGGAAAAGGGAACAGTGAAAAAAAAAGTCAAGAGTCAAAATAGGAAAAAATATGAGACAAGGATGAGTCAAAAACCTGGTGATGTTTATATACATATAAACATTACATCTTAAATATGAGTGACAGACCTGTACAAAGGTGAACTCCCTCCAGTTGACTGTGTTGGAGACAGAAGGCAGCGATGTCACAGCCAACAGACACAGCAGACCCAGAGCTAGGATTCCTGCAGACACATACAACTCCATCCTCCACACCTCCTCATCCACCCAGGCGTCCTCCATCCCATCCTTCACCTGCGAGGTTAAACCCAGCGGCAAACAAAACATCATGATTATCCTGGTATCTTCACTAAGGACTAAATGAATCTGGACAGAAGCCATGAGAGTTCTTGGCTTCAGTCCAGAGAACAGTTCTTCTGTTATGATGACCTGTTTATAGGCAGCGTTCATGAGTTTGTATCGTGCCGACTTCCTCATTGGAAGACTCAGACTGTAGATGGCGTGCAGTGCAGCACACAGGAAGCTGCACAGACCCAACTGTTTCCTGCGGATCAGCCATTGGTCCAAGCATGGTGGGAATCTTGTATATTTGGTTCCCCTCCACAGCTGGACGATGGAGGCAACCAGACCGGGCAGGTACACCAGGGACAGCATCACCAAAGCCACGCAGGGCAGTGTCACGTTGACCGTGTCGATGGGCAGTTTGTAGAAAACATTCTTACCATTGGTGACGTAAGGGTGCAGGACGTCCCGGATAAAGTTATAGAGGTAAAAGAAGACAAAAAGGAAAAACATACAGAAGACAGGGGCGTGCCAGGAAGGAAAGAGATGGAAGGGAAGGTTCTCAACATCCAGAGCTGAGGAGAGGAGGCCATAGTCCACAGGGACAAAGCCCATCCTCCGACAGATCTGCATCACCGACAGCTTGGCTCGATGGTCGTCACTGCAGAGGAATACCTGTGTGAGAAAAAAACATTAGTTTGAGAACCATGTTCAACATCACATGTGTCAAATTTGGGGGGCACGTGAACCAAATGTGGCCCCGAGATCGAAATGAAACATATAGTAGTGAACACAAGAGAGCAGGACTTGTTCTATTAGTGGTGTATGTATTTTATTATAGCCCATACATTTAGGTTTTTTTGTTGTTGGCCTGTGAAAAAAAGATTGAGATTGAAAATAAACAAGAAGGTCTATTGATAAAAAATATAATAAAAAACAAAACATATATGTATGTTTTGTTCATCATTACATCATTATCATCATTACATACATATGTATGTATATATGTATGTAATGATGTATTGTTTTTTTTTTCAAATTTAACTTCGAACGTGTTTTTAATATTAAACTTTGGTATTTCTAGATCAGGGGTCTCAAACTCAGGGCCCATGAGCCATTTGCTGCCCCTGGAGCAATATTTTGCGGCACCCACCTTGATGTGAAAGTTGAGTTTATAATAAGATTTCATAGATTTGTTCAACATTTTATGGTTAATCCTAGTTCTCAAGACCTTGATCCACTGTCTTCTGGTTCAGTGTTGTATTATACAGAATCTATGGGAAAATTATTTTTTATTAAAATTTTTCTTTTATATTAAACACTGAAGGTGAGGTTCAAGCTGAGGGTGGTGACTCTCAACGTATTTGAGTTTGAGACTGTTCTAGTGAAATTAGCCTTTGGAAAGGTGCCTATAATTAAAATGTATTATTTTGATTATAGATCTATTGTTTATGCAAACTAAGGTTTGTTCCCATAAATTTTTTTTAAACATTTAGTTTTTAGAGAGAAGGGGAAAACAGAAGGAAAAACAAAAACTCAATTTCAATTTCTCAATGAATTATCCTTTGGCTGTGTTTGGCTGGCTGAATCAGAGGTTGATAGCCCTGATCTAAATCTATGTACAGTATATACTTTATAACATCAGGCACTAAAAGACTAACAGATGATCTTTACCTGTCTACTCCCATCTCGCGGCCCCATCTGCAGTGTCCAGGCTGAGATGGTGTTGAAGCCTTTGACGACTGAACTCTCAGGAAACATGTCTGCCAAGCGACTGGCATTAGATGGCCCGTGACAATTCAACCTTAAACCGTTGCTAACGTCCACCAGGGTTTTCCTAGCCATGGCCTGCTTCAGTTGAAGGAGGGATGAGTGGTGTTCGGGGAAGACAGCAATAAAGATCAGGTCAGCATGAGTAGCTGCCTCCATCTGAGAGGTCACCTACAAAACATTAAGAACAAGGAATTGTTAATTCTACGCTGATGTTCAACAACCATCGGGAGGTTCTTTACTGTCAGGGTTTCTCTTTTTTCTGATTTTACAAAACATGGTTCTGATTCGCCTAATAACATTTTACACTGACCAAAGTTTATTCATGTAATAACAAGACTGCTCGACTCACTGTTATGACTGTTATTACAGGAAACAGAAGTTCATAGTCCAAACGTATGACCGGTAATTTTAGCAACCAGAAACTGGTCAATTTAACCATGAACCCTCAACCAGTCTGCACCAGAAAACAGCACAGGATCACATGGGTTTTGTAAACTTAAATCACTATTTCTTTTTCTGAATGTCTGTATGGATGTAGGATAAACACATCTTGTCATTTTATTAGTTTATAATCTACCCCTGTCTTCACACTGTCTCGTTGTGTTTTCACAGTGTGGCTGTTAAACATTAGATGACATTATGCGTTTGTATGTGTTTTAGCAGAAAGACAACAGTTATTATCTCTTGATGGTTAAAGACTTTGGGAAAAGTTGTAATTATCATTACAGAGAAACAAAAACAGCAGTTAGGTGTGGACTTGGAAACGTTACCTCTGTCTCTTCAGGGAACAGAGCTGAGCAGCGTTTAGGGTTTCTACTGCCCATCACCACCTGGTAGCCCGAGGCCACCAGTCGTCCAGCCAGAGAGCGGGCAAAGTCCCCTGTGCCCAGGATACCGATCAATGGGGAGGTCAGATCAGACATGGGGCCTTCCAGATGCCAAGAGTCTCCGACACCTCCTCGGCCACGAACCAAAGGCCTGGACATGTCGTCCGCCATGATACACTAACACACGGCTGCTAACACACGGCTGCCAGAAATTAAAAGTGGACTAGTATCAGAGAACAGTTTCAATTTCTTCAATTTTGTCACTATTTTACAACACTGTTGAAACACTTTATGGTTAAATATGTACAGTTTTGGTGTATGTATTTTTTGGTAAAATAACAACATTTTAATAATTTGGTATTTTGCTCTACAATTAGTTTTCTTTTTTTTCCATTGGTAAATTTCATTTTTGAGTTAGTACTTTTGTTTCAGAGCTACAGTTAATCACGCCAGAATTAATCTACCATCAATCATGCCTCTTCTTTGCCAAAATTAAGATTAATGTTTAGCTATATGCTAACTGGATATTCCCTTACAACACGGGATAGTGCCTAACAACACGGGAAAATATAGGGTTGAAAAATTTGGGTTCATTAAATGATTATAACTTAATATAAACCGAACGAAACTGTTGTAAAATTTAAAAATAGGTTTTTATATAGTATATCTCGGTCTCAGATGACATGTCACACACCTGTAATATAGCGAACTGCCATAGTTTCAGAAACGGAATCTCGTTATTTGTACGCACGATTAAGGCGCAATTTGACCGTTATTTTATAGATGACGGTGCATCTACCATATGTACCGTACCGGGCAAATGTGCGGGATACGTGTGATTCATATATATGCCGTAATGAACATAAGATCATCACAATTACAAATTTGTTTAATTAATCTATATCTATATATGCCAGCCTGCGTTTCCGGTAACAGGCTGCCATATGGTCAAATATCAAAAATAGGGATTCCAAACACGACCGTTGGGTCTGTGTGTAGCGGCCACCTTACTACAAGGTCCTAGCTCAACTCGTGAAAAACGGTGCCAAAAAGTTTCCTTTTTACAAACTATGTAAACGAAATTAACTAGAAATAACCAGGTGAATAATACAAAATCATCAATAAGTTTCAATGTTACGCTATGAACAAGATTTACTTATTAACTTTCATGTGTTTTCACTCACCTCCGCGCTTCTTCTACCACTCTCTCAACTGCTCCGCTTCTTCCTGATAAGATGACGTAAACCCGCCCTAACCACGCCCCCAACTCGTGCGTCCACGAGATAAAGCAGAGCAGTTTGGAAATTGGACATTAGCCTAGATGGCTTCAATTGGGTGCATTTACATTTGTTATTAAATTGTTATTAATGTACATTGTCCCTCTTTCTCTTTAACAAATACAAAGATAAATAAATAAATAAAAAGTTCAGAGAGTAGCAAATAACCAGACTGAGGGGGAAAAACAATTTTAAAACAGTTCTAACAATTCATTAAATAACATTAAACTCGTAAATTGCTAAGATATTTTAATTGTGTCTGTTTGTATTGCTACTTCATTTGTTCATTTACACAAGAAAATATTTAAAGTTTAACGCAAACGACTTTTTAATACAATTTCAGAAATGAAGGACCCTTGAAACATAGTGATTCTGATCCACGAAGTCCATTGTGGACATCACTGATTTTTAGCTGAATGTCTTCTGGTCCACTACTAACTCAGGGGCAGTAGTCTCCCTGGGTCTCACTATTTGCGAGACCCATGGTCCATGGTTAATTGGGTCTCACTTATGCATAAATGAGACCCAAATAACACTGTACCATTCTGTCAGCCATACTGAGAATTATAGTTTATATTAATTATGATCAATTAGATCAATTTTCTTGCCCACTGCTCATCAACCACAGAAAAGCTCACAGCAGTTGTATTTGGGTGGCAGACATGGAGACCCAGCAACAGATAAATTAATGATGATGAATTAATGTTTTCCTTGATGTTTTCCATCTATAGTGACACATGAAAAAATCAGGCAAATAAACACAGACCATGAGTGTGGGTCTTTTCAAAGTCAGGAGTAAATGGCTGAGGGCAGGATCACAGCTGGTAACTGCGCAAAAACAGACACGGGGGGAGGAGGACGGTGACAAGGGTGACAGAGAAAATATATACAAAAAAGGAGCACAGAGATGTCTGTCCCCAGCTGTCCCCAGCTGCAGGGACACATGTCTTGTTTCAGGAGCATCTCCACTCCAGCCCACAGGCCTTGCATTCAGATCCTGGTTCCAATTAAAATTCTGGCCGCTGCGTTAAAGCCTTCATTACGCCATCACTTGCTGAGTCCTCTTAAATGTCTCCTTCAGGCCACTTGTTGAGCTCAAAACCGCCTGGAAAAAGTCATATTAACGTCTCACGTTGCTTTTTCCTGAACTTAAAGCTTTTGATGCACTTAATAAGGAGTGGTGTAAAAAGCTATGTATTGATTTTGTCCTCCAGCTCCAGAATTCTCCTGCAGGAACTGAAAGAGTCTAAAATCAGATGCTGGGAGGGTGGAGGGAGGGTCGACAGTGTAAGCGCCTGGAATTGGAGCAGCTATGACGGAGGCTTTAAAGCTCAAGGCGACGAGAGAAAATCTTCAGAGACTGGGCTTAGCTGAAGCCCTGAGGTGACGCCAAGCCCTCCTCCTCCTCGTCCTTGTCCTCCTCCATCTTCACCTCCTGCGCTCCATCTTACTCCCTTTATGTGCAATTTCAACCTGTGCCCAGCTCAGATTTGAATCCTCAGAAAGATGTTCTTGTCTCAAGGTGAGACCAGACAGGGCTGCTAAAAAGCACGGGAGGACATGAAGTCAAATCATTCTTTGGTTGACTAATGACCAACAACAAACAACAATCACATCCTTATTTTCCTGAAGAAAATCCTGAAGGATTAAAAACGTTCTATCTATCTATCTATCTATCTATCTATCTATCTATCTATCTATCTATCTATCTATCTATCTATCTATCTATCTATCTATCTATCTATCTATCTATCTATCTATCTGTCAAATATGTAAGAATTTATCTCACCCCTATAGTAATGGTGTGTGCCACAACTTTTGACATTATTATTATTAATAATATATAATACATAAATATCTACATATAATATCAATTTCAAAGAAAAAGAAAGGATATTGTTCATTTGTCTGCAGTGTGAATTAGGCCTCGTTGCTTTCAGCCTCTGACAGACCCAGTTCACCATAATGATGTACAAATGTGCTCCTGTCACACTGTTATTATACTATCTTTTTCAGAGAGCCTGCAGGGAGAGGCTGCATGTTGAGGACAGCAGCATGTCGTGCTGCTCACCACAACCACAGCCTACGGACACAGTCCACTGTACTCAGCCTGAATAAAGGTCACTTTCTGCAGCAGGAACACATCCATTTATGAACATACCTTACCATACTGTGTAAGATGAAATTCACAGAGGTTCACAAATTCACGAATGTTCAGGTTTGGGTTTTTTTTTTCCAGGAAAGTACTTGAACCCAGCAACCTCAAGGCATACATATTCAAACATGTGATATTCCCTCTACAAATACTGCAGAAAAAATAGAAGTTTGCTTTTCTTTTCTACTGTATTTAACTATCTACCCATCCATCTTTCTGTCTGTCCATCCGTCCATTGATTGGTCTGTCTAGCTATCATTCACTTAGAGACAAAAAGATGAAAAGATAAAAGTAAAAATATAACTGTATTTGAAGACAAACTGCAACCTGTAGTGTTAACTGGCAGAAATAAACTTTACATGTACAGAATATACAGTATACTGTAGATAAGAATCTTCTTTTCCTTTCGGCTTATCCCATTTTCAGGGGTTGCCACAGCGAGTCAACAATACTGTAGATAAGAATCATCTCATTAATATCTTTCAGTTTTGTTGATGATAATGTTTCCTCATAGATATTGTTGACAAAAAATAGATATAACATATAGTTAAGTCCTAACTACGGGCGCAGTGAATCCACAGTGATGCGATGCTGTGTTTATCGCTGAGGTTGGTAGAGAAACATCTGACAGGACGTCTGTCGTCAACTCATCACACTGAGGTTTGTCCATTGTAGTGAAGGTCAGATGTTGCAGACGTTTCAGCTGATGCTGCAGTATCAATCTCATTTTCATCTTCTGGTTGAGTGGACAACACACGGATGCACAATAACAGGCTGAGACACAGTGAACGACGCAACGCGGAGATGTAATGATTCAACGTTAACAATGATTCACGCTGAGGTTACCGTCAAAATTATCTAGAGAAGAAAAGACAGTGCTATTTTTTTAACGTGATAATTGTATGATTGTCAGAAACAAATCTGCAGAAAAGTAAAAATATGACAGAACAGCTAAATGTTATAACAACAACAAATTACAAAAATATCTGAAATTGTGATTTTATCAATGCCGGAAAATTGTCTCTGATTTAATCCTCGATTTTTCCTCCCAACATTTATCTTGAGACTAAATCCATAGGAAGGCGAGACAAGTCACTGATTATTTCCCTTCATAATCCTGCGCATTTATTCGAAGTGCAGCCTTTGACAGATATTTAAAAAGAATGATTTAAATCAAGTCAGACGAGTTTCAGTCTCCCACAAACAGATATAAATTTCTATTACTGTCAGGTTTATGGATATGTGTCTGAAGCACTGAATATTTTCACAGGGAAATGAGCGCAAGAACGTATTTAACATGAGAAAAGATCCCACGAAAGGGAAGAAACAGCGACCTCTAAAGGTTTACCGTGATACATATAAAAGGCTTCAACTACAAAGGCTACAACTTTGATCTCCTTATGAAAATGTTATTGAGAATTAAAAAAAGAAATCTAGAAATAAGAAATATATACAAAGGATTATGTTGTATAAAATGTTTAAAATATATTACATTATTTACAGTTGTAAACATACGTATACGTATGTTTACAATACAATAGTATACTATTTGTCTGAGTAATCTATGTACACAGAGTTGTTAAAACCTTGCAAAATAATGCTTCTAAATAAAATGTAAAAACAATTCTATTATATCCATTTTCTTCTTCCTTGTCTCTTTTTCAGGGGTTGCCACAGCAAATCAGCATTTTCTATTTCCCTTTGTCCTGTATATCTTCTATTTTAACTCCAACTACCTCCATGTCCTCCCTCACTGTCTCCTATCTGGTAGCTCTGTCTCTAGGATCATTCTTCTACCAATGTATACACTGTCCCTCCTCTAAACTTGCCCAAACAATCTCAATCTGGCCTCTCTAGCTGCCCATCCTTGTCTCTCCTAAAGTGAATCTCGGGATCTTTAATTCCTCCACCTCCAGCTCTGCCTCCTGCCTTCTGCCTATTCCTAGTGTCTTTAATCCATCCATTATGGTCTCACAACTGTCCTGTAAACCTCGTTTAAAAAATTAAAACATTACAAGTACAAACTTTGAGGTGCTGTATGTTGTAGGTTGTTGTAAAGTTGTTAAAAATCGTAATCGAAAATAATTTCCTCTGGCTGTTTTATTTTGAAAGTCAGCCCTCTATAGTTTCCGTTGTCACTGTCGGGGAATTTCCAGCGTATGCGCCTCAGGACTGTCACTCCTCTGCAGCGCGGTCACTCTCTCTCCCCTGCTCATTTTCAGAACCACATCTCAGTACCATAGCTGTTTTCAGCAATGATCTCTTAGACTCGGTCTCTCCAGAACCACGTCCTCAATCGGGATTCGAGTCCTGACCAGCTCATCCTGCCCTGCAACTGCCCCAGACCTGGACGCTCCAAGTGGACCCTGGTCTTTCTGGTCTTCACTATGGTGCTCCTGGTTCTGTTAGTCGTGATCCCGGTTCTTCTCATCCGTTCCACCGCAGCATCTTCTCATTACTATGAGATGAAGGGAACCTGCCGGATGGTCTGTGACCCGTACACCCAGAAACCAGGGGGTGCCACGGCCGTGGAGCTGATCCAGAGCGGGGATGAAGCTGCCCCGCAGCCGAGAGTGGCTCAGGGAGGGCGCGGGGAGCCGGGGAGACCGGGTAAACCAGGTCTGAGGGGGCCTCCTGGAGAACCAGGACCTCCGGGTCCGCGGGGTCCTCCGGGACAACGTGGCCATAGTAAAATCTCCTTCCCGGCGCTGAGTGGATCAGCCGGGTCCGGGAGCGGGGACGCGTCTGAAGGCGCCAACTCCACCATCTTCACCTACAGGGTTGCATTCTACGTGGGTCTAAAGAACCCACATGAAGGATACGAGGTTCTGAAGTTTGACGACGTCATCACGAACCTGGGGAACCACTACGACCCCAGCACTGGGAAGTTCACCTGCCAGGTGTCCGGGATCTACTACTTTACCTACCACGTCCTGATGCGGGGTGGGGACGGAACCAGCATGTGGGCCGACCTGTGCAAGAACGGACAGGTGACACGCAAGCATACTGACACGAGTAAAATAGCTGGTATATTAATCTAAAGGGTGTTCCACTGCTTCCATTTTACGCGCATTTTACGCACAGAAGAGCACAATCTTGCCTCCGGACTATTGTTTTCTCAGACGTGACGCTGTTAAGTCACCGCACATTCATGTTACTGACGTTGTTTACAAGGACTCGGAGACGCCATGGTTACGTGTGGCCACTTTTCACGCGCGTCTCAACAACATGACTTAAAGATTATGTCGCGCGTAAAATCTCGCCTGTTACAGACAGCTGTATGGACGGTTACTGCTGGTCAAAGAACCGTTACCATAGGCGTACCAATGACTGAAACTGACGACTAGTTCGCCATCACACAGTCAGGGTGGTTTATTTTCAGAGGACAACTGATTAAAGCAGTTCAGTTTCTCCAGTATTTTATTTTATTTTATTTTTTTAATAAGCATATTGTCTTAACTTACAGTTATGTATTTATGTGCGGTTTGATATCTTTAGCTTATTTTAAGACGCTTTAATGACGTTTTCAGAAATACGCTAATTGATCCAATGATACTGGATTCCACAGACTTAAAAGTCAGTGATAGCAACATTTTTTCAAGGCTCGGGATAAAATCTTGTTCCATCACCTGCACATAATAAAAAACTGTTTCTGTAAAAGGCAGAATACAAACAGTGTTGGAAGACCATCATTTATTCATTCATTAACCCAGCGGCACACTGGTGTTGCCGTGAGAGATCGTCAGGTGTGCCGTGGGAAATTATCTAATATCACCTAATTAACCATTGTTGTTTAAAGCTCAAATTTTTCGAACTTCTTTTCGGCAGTATTTGGTTATCTGTTGCCATGGCTTTCCCCATTCTGGCCAACAAAGCTATTTTGACGTTTTTCCCGTTTTCAACCACATACTGTATCCATGTAAATTGGCCTTCTCAAGATTGTCTGCGATATAAACTAAAAACAGAGAGAGACTGAGAGCTGTTGTTGAGGGAGATCTTTGTGTGTTTTTCTTCCATTCCTGCCAGGATATACAATTTGTGTTGATTGAAACAGGCCCAGGTTTCACACTAGGTTAGAATAAATACATTAAGAAATTACATCATTACCTATTTCTATTATATGTACTGTGTTAAAATGTAATTTTGACACAGTACATATATTGTTGGTGGTGTGCTTCAGGATTTTGTAAATGTAAAAAATGTGCCATGGCTCAAAAAAGGTTGAAAATTACTGGATTAACCCAATGAGTGACCTGGACCAGTGAAAAACCTGGTGATGGTCATCTGAATGTCATCATTCATTCATCTTCATCCCCTAATCTGTCTCCACCACTGACACTCAAATCACAATGCTCCATACTGTCAGCCTTCCTGTGGGTGGTGAGTCCACTGAAGTGGTGTCGGTCAGGATGGTGCCATAATCAGAGCTCCTCTGTGGCAACCTGATCTGCAACCTATACTTGTAAGGTTCCTTTCCTGATGTTCATTACTTCATCACTCAGACAGATCTCGGACCCAGAATGGTAGAAGCTCGTTTAAGAATCTGTCACACTTGTGTAGGAAAGTGGAACCTGGTCAGTTGACGTCCTCAGAAGTAACGATCAAAGAAAGAGTCACTGCAGAGGGAGATACACAGTATCATATTTTTGTATATGTATATTATATGTCGAAATGTTTAATTATATAAATAGCTGATTTATAGAACATATTGTTTTAATATATTATATTAATAAATACGTAGGGAGGTGGGGGTAGATAAATGGACATTGCTACCTGTTTCCACATTCTTCTTTTTATCAACAGTCAGGAATATGAAGACATGAAGACATTTTATTCTGCTTAACATCTAATTGACAAAACCCCGATAAAGGTCAAATATAGAGTATGATGTTCTATTTGAGGCTCTCAACCTTTTCACTCCATCTATGCCCCTGAGGTTCAAAGCCTCCATCCTTTCTACTCTCTCTTTGTCAAGGTGATGCTTATCACCGTCTCCACTGTTTCTCCAGGTTCGAGCCAGCGCCATCGCTCAGGACGCAGACCAGAATTACGACTATGCCAGCAACAGTGCCGTGCTGCACCTGGACTCTGGGGATGAGGTCTACGTCAAACTGGACGGTGGCAAAGCCCACGGTGGGAACAACAACAAGTACAGCACCTTCTCCGGATTCATCCTGTACCCCGACTAAGGCTTTCCAGCTCCAAAAAACTCTTTAAGATATGTGCTCAGATGTGTTTTATCTTCTTTGTGAGGAAATCGTGCCATGAGGGTAAATGTAGATTTCTTTCATGCTGTGGTTTAACAATGGAGTCTGATTTTCACTGCTGACAAGGTTGATTTGACTGAAACCAGCTTCATCCAAACACTGCTGTCATCAGTGTATGTTTTATTTATGTTCATTTAGGTGTCACATGTTATATACATTCAATTCAATTCAAACAAGATTAATGAGGTGCTGAAGTCACAGAAAACCAGTCAAAGAGAAAGATCTGAAAAAATAGGTAACTGCTACACAAAGACTAAGATCCTGATCATCACATTGTCAGATGCAATTTTACAGCAAGAAATTAAACTCAACTTAACTCTCCTAGGCCATATAAAGGCATATAAAGCAAACCAGACCAGAGAGTACTGGATTCAATTCCTAGATAAACAACAGGCTTGATAATGTAAATCCTGATCAATCTGATCAAATATTTCAAAAAAGGATGTTTCATTTTAACTTTTTGCCAAAATTCAATATACCAATATTTTTACTTAATTTCTGATTACATTGTCAGTCGGTAATGATATAGGTCTGGTTATATTTATTTGTTTATATGTAGAAACCAGTGTGTTGTTTTGCTGATGACAGCATTCTGCATGCAGCACTCTGGTTATTATAATAGATCAGTATAATGACATACAGACGTTTATCCACAAAACTTTTTTAGAGCACAGATCAGTTCAGGAAACCTGTTTGGGGTAATATGTTAGCCAGTTTTTATCATCAATAATGATAACAAAAAAAAAACAATTCTTACAGATATTAATCAATGATATCTGTAAGAATCAAGGGCTTTACAGGGTTAGTAACATCTCCAATTATATATGTATAGCATAATTACACTGATATTGACCATAAATCCCTGTCAACCAATATTATCAGAGATCCTTACTTTTAAACAGTTTCGATTATTTTCATGATTAATTTGTTTTCTCATTGGAAATATCCTTACAACAGTGGGATGAAACATTAAACTCTTATTATTTTATCTTATTATTTTGTAGACTGAGGCATTTCTTTATGTTTTCAATTAGTATTTATTTAATTATTTTCCATCTATTTGTTACTGTTTTAGTATCTCGACACCACACATTTTTTCCTCTTTGTCAAAAACATATTTTTTCCCTTCTTTGTCTAGTACAAACTTCATAATTAAATTGTCTTATATAAATATCTGGCAGCATACAACTGGAACTGTAGGAGACATGTGACATCAACATACCCACAATGTAAAAATCATTTATCAAAGTCTAAACATGTGAAGTCCAGACTTGTGCCGTAATCAGTGTAGCAAACAGTAATGTGTTACTTTCAATGTTTCACTCGACAGTTAGGTGGACAGACACATGGAACTAAACTGTTTCTGTTCTGTTGTCAAGTCTGACAATAAAAAATATTTGACAGAAACATTTGTGCTGCTTGAGAATCTATTATTTACATAATCGTGACCAGGGATAAACTTTCTGAAAGGTGTGGATAGTGGAACTGAATTTAAAGAACAGAAGGAAGGAAGGAAGGAAGCAAGGAACGCAAACTCCTCGTCATTGTGATCCACACCACTGACCACAAGGAAATGTAACCTCTTATTATATATAACCCATCACCAAAGTGAACAGTGGGCAGCTCTGAACGCCTGGGGAGCAGTGAGTGGGGACTGTGCCATGCTCAAAGCACCCCAGTGGTAACTTGGTAGCTGTAGGATTCAAAGCTGAAACCCTGCCAATACAAGTTTGCTTCACAACCACTAAGTCCCCACTGCCTCCACAGGTACGTGAAGAAACAACAAAGGCTTTCTGTCATGTCTGTCTGTCTCCCCTTCCTGCTATCTGGTCGTCAGCGTGATCACGCTCACCTGTGTCTCTGTCGTTAGTCTCACTCTTCTCACCTGGTGCCCTCAGTATATATACCCCTCTCCCTCACTCAGTCTTGTTGGATCATTGTTTGATGCATTGTTCGCTGTCCGTTGGTCCCACGTGATATGTGTCTCCTTAAGTGTTGTTTGGCTAGTCCTGTTCTGTTTTTCTGCCCTGTTCCTGCCTGGTCTTTGGCCAGTGATTTTTGTTTCTGTTGTTTTTTTTGTAAATTAAAATCTTGTTACCACTCAAGAAAAGCTCCACCAGTTCATGCATTTAGGTCGTCACCACTTTTGCCTGCCAACCTCACCCCGTTCCCCGTGACTGAATGATCCGACCAAATATGGACCCAGCAGACTGGTTCGCTTTAAAAACTGGCACTTCTCCCTCCACCTGGAGTTTTTTGACCAGCAAACCAGCAAAGCCAGTTTTTCCCTCCCACCCTCCCCCTTTTTTGGGACGTCTGGAGACGTCCTTTAGGGGGGGGCAGGACCTCCTCAGAGGTTTCCGGGGGTTGCTGCAGTTACCCCCCAAGTTCCTGCTCAATCTATGCAGGAGAAGCCGGGGGGCGAGAGCACAGAGGCCCTTCACCAGGCCTGGGCTGTGCTCCGTCAGGCCATGAAGAGGAGTGATGAGGCTATCCTGAAGTTGTAGGCAAAGGTGGACAATCTCAAGACTGCTCAACTCAGAATCAACCAGCAACCCCATCAGGCACCCCTCACCTTGGCTCCTGTCTTCATCCCTGAGGCCGAAGTTGGCCCTTCGCCTCCCGTCTCTGTTCCTGAGGCCGACGCTGTCCCTTCGGCTCCTGTCTTCGTTCCTGGGTCCGAAGTTGTCCCTTCTGCTCCTGTCTTCCTCCCTGAGGCCGAAGTTGTCCCTTCTGCTCCTGTCTTCTTCCCTGAGGCCGAAGTTGGCCCTTCGCCTCCCGTCTCTGTTCCTGATGCCGACGCTGTCCCTTCGGCTCCTGTCTTCGTTCCTGGGTCCGAAGTTGTCCCTTCTGCTCCTGTCTTCCTCCCTGAGGCCGAAGTTGTCCCTTCTGCTCCTGTCTTCCTCCCTGAGGCCGAAGTTGTCCCTTCTGCTCCTGTCTTCCTCCCTGAGGCCGTCGTTGTCCCTTCGGCTCTTGTGTTCGTCCCTGAGGCCAACGCTGTCTCCTCGACTGTCCCTGTCTTTGTCCCCGAGGAGGTGGTTCCCTCGGCAGTCCCTGTCTTTGTCCCCGAGGAGGTGGTTCCCTCGGCAGTCCCTGTCTTTGCCCCCGAGGAGGTGGTTCCCTCGACTGTCCCTGTCTTTGCCCCCGAGGAGGTGGTTCCCTCGACTGTCCCTGTCTTTGCCCCCGAGAAGGTGGTTCCCTCGACTGTCCCTGTCTTTGTCCCCGAGAAGGTGGTTCCCTCGGCGGTCCCTGTCTTTGCCCCCGAGGAGGTGGTTCCCTTGGCGGTCCCTGTCTTCCCCTCGGAGGCCGGCGCGCCCCTCGCCCCAGCCGAGGTCGCCGACGCTCCCCACGCCCCAGCCGAGGTCGCCGACGCTCCCCACGCCCCAGCAGAGGTCGCCAACGCTCCTCAAGCCATCGCCTTCGGCAAAGACTGGTTCTCTATGGACTGCGGAACCAGACAAAGGTTCAGGGTGTTTGACCCTGGGGGATGGGGTTCTTGGACCTTCTGTGTGATTTTTTTTTTTTTCTTTTCCCAGAACTGGGTAACAGTTCTGTTTGTGTTTTCGTTGTATCACAGTTTCTGTGCATGTTTGTGTCTGTACCCAGTTCTGCCCCCCCACCCACCCAGGATGTTAAGTTTTGGACGTCCGGAGGACGTCCATTAAGGGCGGGGTTCTGTCATGTCTGTCTGTCTCCCCTTCCTGCTATCTGGTCGTCAGTGTGATCACGCTCACCTGTGTCTGTCGTTAGTCTCACTCGTCTCACCTGGTGCCCTCAGTATATATACCCCTCTCCCTCACTCAGTCTTGTCGGATCATTGTTTGTTGCATTGTTCGCTGTCCGTTGGTCCCACGTGATATGTGTCTCCTTAAGTGTTGTTTGGCTAGTCCTGTTCTGTTTTTCTGCCCTGTTCCTGCCTGGTCTTTGGCCGGTGATTTTTGTTTCTCTTGGTTTTTTTTTTGTAAATTAAAATCTTACCACTCAAGAAAAGCTCCACCAGTTCATGCATTTGGGTCGTCACCACTTTTGCCTGCCAACCTCACCCCGTTCCCCGTGACACTGTCATTCATATCATTCATTCATCTCCTTCCTCTTTTCTGTTACCAGGTCTCAAGGGCAGCAGTTTCCTCCACTGCCACCCAAACCACACTGCACCATACTTTCAGCCTTCTTGTGCCTTGTAGCCTGAAGTTTTGACCAAAGCCTGATTCCTTATCCACCAAA
The DNA here is from genome assembly GCA_016785265.1 of Paraplagusia blochii. Lineage (NCBI taxonomy): Eukaryota > Metazoa > Chordata > Actinopteri > Pleuronectiformes > Cynoglossidae > Paraplagusia > Paraplagusia blochii. Next base: position 683,703 of record JAFBJS010000277.1, on the reverse strand, counting down.
AGCCACTGCAACAAAATATATAATGCAAAGTAAAAAAAAATACAACAAAGTAAAAAAAATACAACAAAATGAACATATTTTGAGTTAAAAACCCAGCAGTTGTTGTCAACTGAAAGCTTTTGATTCACAAACTTTTAACACCCTTTCCTCCATGGAAATAAAGGTATGGGGTGAGGGGGATCAGAGTGTATTCTTGACAGACTATAATGGTAAAATACACTTGAAAAATACAATTAATATTCATTCATACATTCATCTTCCTATCCATTACCAGGCCTCATGGGCAGTGGTCTCCACCACTGCCACCCATATCACACTGCCCCACACTGTGAGCCTTTCTGTGGGTGGTGAGCCCACTGGAATAATACAGTTAATACAGTTATATTAAACAGCAGTTTTCTCTCCTGCACAAAATCTCACATATTGTATTTATTATCTACAGTACATTAACTCACTTATTCACCAACTCTCTCTTTTTTATAGTCTTATGGAGTCTCAATCTAAAAATAGACAGCTGATGAGGAATTGTATTTTTTTATTCACATAATGACACCAATGGACACAAATAATGAAGAATTTTTAAAAAGTGGCTCAAACACTGGCATGTGTCCAAAGACTGATCAGATTTCCTTGAAATCCAGTTGTTTTTGATAAACAAACAATGCAATGAAGGGCAGTTGGTGTTTGGACAGAGGTAAAACCTCAGTGTGCACCTTAATAAGAGCTTCATCCTCCATGATAGTAATGCTAATATTTGCTTTGCACCATTTCCATTTAAATGGACAGAGCTGTGTGCAAACAGCTGTTGGTGTGTGTGTGTGTTTGTGTGTGTGTGTGTGCATGGCTTTCTTGTGATGTACTTTGTAGAAAGACAAAATATAAGGTAGGGGAAATAGTGGAAATGATCCAATGGGAAGTAAAGAGAGTTAAGGAGGTAAAACTAGATCAGCTGGTGTCTGCAGTATAGGGATGTCCAACTTTTGTTGATATCCAATTCTGTCCACTTAATTTTCCAACGCAGATATCAACCTATACTGTTATATGCCTCCATTTGTCCCAAAACTGAGGTAAACATCTGAGAAGCCCAATTTGTGATTCCAGTAAATTGGACAAAACTCAGGTCATTTTGTTGTCAGATTTTCATTGTTGTGGGAAAAAACAATATTGATCTGAGAGTATCAGACTAGTTTTAGTTGTTGTTTTTGTAGGAAGCAGAATAGGTATTATGTAGTCACCATGGCATTTAACAGAGATTTTAAGATAGATGGACATATAGATGTATGGAAAGACAGATAGATAGATAGATAGATAGATAGATAGATAGATAGATAAAACTACAAACTATTCTGTTGCGTTACAATGTGAAATTAACGGTTCTCTTCTTGAAGATTTGAATAGATGTAGGAAAACCTTTCTTCTTAGAAAATGGGGTTGTCCAGAGGTAATTGAAGTGAAAGATGATTGGTGACACAGAGCAGCTTTGTTGAAAGAGGTTATGAAAGGTGAACAGACGCGATGATGTCATAAAGTAAAAGCCACCCTGAGTGCAGACGGCCTCGTCTGCACTCATTCAGGATGAGGAGTGAAGCCGCTGACACTAACTGAGACATCAGCAGCAGTGGGATGTGTCACTGAATACCAGATAGATGCTCGTGCATGTGCACACGCACAGGGATCAGTACATTTATAACTACAGAATAGATGATGGGGCTGCTGCGTCCTCCTGCTCTGGGGGACAGTGAGGGATTGTGGATTGACAGATGGAGCAGAGAAAATTCATCTGATGATGGATAAGAGCAGAGGAAGGAAGAAACACACACACACCAGTGTACACAGATTAATATGTAACTTGACAGGAAGCTGCGTTGAAAGGGTTAAAACAATACAATTAAAATAAGTCAACAGACGCAGTTGTAACACCTGAGCTACGTGTCGTACACTTTCTAGTTTCTACCATTGTAGTGTCTGGAGATGAATGTGTCAGCTGGAATAAAGTCAGGGTTAATGGAAACACTAATAAAATATAGTTAAAAAGAGGATAGCTAATACTTTCATTCATTCATTCATACATCTTCATCCTCTTATGTTACTAGGTCTCAACAGTCTCCACCACTGCCACCCAAATCACACTGCTCCAAACTGTCAGCCTTCGGAAGTTATGTGGGTTTGAACAATGTTATGATCAGAGAACCTCAGTGGCAACCTGGCAGCCGGTGGATTTGAACCTGAAGCCTTGAGGACCCATGTCCCCTTCCTTAACTATTATAATACATGTTAATATAAAAATAAAAAGTATAGAATTTATATATATACAAACAAATTAAAGGCCTCAAACAATGAACAAAAATTAAGAAAAATAATACAAATTGACAGATAAATAGAATTTCCGATAAATACAGTTATAAGGCCAGGGAAAATGAAAATCAACCCTTAGATACAATAAGATAATAGTTGATCCTTCGATGCCGGCTCTTCCTATCATTGTGAAGCAGAATTCACCAAGCGTTAGATTGTTCACCCACCAATAGGGAACGTGAGCTGGGTTTAGACCATGAGACAGGTTTTACCATACTGTACATCATAATTTTTCTTAATTTCATCTCCCAGATGTTTGGCTATACATACATAGGTCTTGTGAGTTCTCATTTTTAAGAATTAATTTAACCACAATTGCAAACAGTCATTGGTACTCTGTTTACTTAGATGATCTCATATGTGGTATACTATTAGCAAAATCAATGTGTACTCTGGTACTATTGGCTAATTAGCCAAGCTGTTCTGTTTTTCTCAACCACTGTGTCATTTATCAATGTGTCTTTCTTTTATTCTACAGCTCTGCTCACATATAAGGGTAAAAAAGACTGATCCAGTCTGGGGAGGTTGATGACAGTGAGGGGGAGGGGGATATATTCATATGCAGTACAGTATGTACAGTATAGGGAGTTGGTGGCCTAATGGTAAAGGAAGCGGACCTGGGTCCGCAAGGCCCCCTGTTCAAATTCCTCTACCGCCAAGCTACCACTGAGGTCTACTGAGCATGGCACCGTCCCCACTCACAGCTCCCCGGGCACTCAAAGCTGCCCACTGTTCACTTTGGTGATGGGTTAAATACAGAAGTCACATTTCATTGTGTGCAGTGGTGTGAATCACAATGTCACAATGACAAGGAGTTCACTTTCCTATAACTTGGAATGCAACTAGGGCAATAAGAGCAATATCACTGTATAGTAGCTACCAATAAATAAATTAATAATAATACTTTACTGGGCAGCAGTGATGACCTAAAGTAAAGAAAGCAAGGTTCAGGTTCTAGGTTACCACTGAGGTGCTCATAACTTCCATTGGACTCACCACCCTCAGAAAGGTTCACAGTATGGAATTGTGAGATTTGTGTGACAGTTGTGGGGACTGCTGCACCTCAGACCTGTAAATATATACGCAAATATAAGAGGAATGATTTAGTTAAGACAGACTGTAAAAGAGATTTTAGACCAGGGGTCACCAATACAGTGCCTGTGTGCACCAGGTAGCCAGCAAGGAACATGTGAGTAGCCTGTACTAAAATTACCTGTTCTGTTCTAAAATTAGCTCACATAACTCACTTGTCAGTGAGCTGCATCTATTTTTTTTTTTTTTTTTTTGATATTCTTGTTTAAATCACGCTTACAAGAACTGGAAATGATAATATATTATTATTCTAATGATTGATATAAATGAACTCTGACCTACTATAATTCAAGGGTCAGTAATTATAGTATATTTGATAGCACAACTGTTATGTACATATCTTTTCTTAGGCTTTTGCAGAGAGTTTGTTAAAAATGTTTAGAAATTCTGCTGCGGTACATTGTGATTTCCTAGGATTGTTGTAAAAGTGATCATTTGAAAATGTTCAATTTGAAAAACACAGGAACTAAAAATAGCAAAATAAAGTGTGGCATATTGATATTAATTAATTTCCTCTCGTTTTACATTGTTGATATTTTTATGAGACATAATTAACATGATCACTGCCTTCACACAACTAAATACCATTAATTATTATTATAACATATAATTTAAGCCCAAATTGAGCAAATTGGCTATTTCAGAAGAATGTATCAAACCTTTGCCTTTATCAGCACTCAGGAAGTAGCCCTCGGTTTCAAAAAAGGTTAGTGACCCCTGTTTTAGACTTCATGTCTGGACATTCTTTGGTTTACCTTCTCTTGGTTTTGCCTGGAGACAGCAGAAGATACTGTTGTTCATTCACCACTAATAATAAACATGGGGTTTTTAATTTAGTGACACACAGAAAGACACACGCAGGGCGACAGGAAGTACGACAGTGATGTCACTGATGATAAATGTCAACTGACAGAGCCGTGGGCTGAGGCAGACAATCATCAGGACATTTTTAAAACCTCTGCTCATTCTCCACATGATTGATCCACGTTCATGTCGGAGATGCAAATGTGAGCGTGCAGAAAATGTGAAGAGGAAGGCGGTGAGAGAAACGTCCTCCGACTCTGTGGACAACTTCATCTCATTAAGTGCGGAAGTATTGTAATCCTCAGCTGCCTCTGGAGCATTCATATGAAGTGACAAAGTGAAGGCTCCATTGTCCTCCATCAGTGGAACATCTTACCTCCATCCTCAAAGTTCTCAACACTTACGGACCTGTCCTTGTACGTCAATGCAAATCTTTGTCATCATTCTTATCTCATCTTCCTTCTTTTAAAATTCCTTCCTGACATCATTCTCATCATCATCAATATGTTTATCTGTATCCTTGTGCTGGGAGGCAGTGGTGGCCTGGTTAAGGAAGCAAAGTTGTGATTGGCGGGGTTCAGGTTTGAATACCCCAGATGCTATGTTGCCACTGAGATGATGTTTAGTTGTGGCAGATAAATACCCCTTAATAAAATTACATTTCCGGTGTTCTGAAATATTTTCCTACCAATAAATCTTCCTCTCCAAATTAACTGTTAACAAATTAACAACAAGGATTTCTCAAGTGCACACAGCCTACAATTATCTGTAACCAGACCAGTATGCAAAGTTAGAATCTTGTATCAGTGACTCTGTGTCATTTTGAGTTTATTGTTATTGTTTTGACTGGGAAAATATTTTCTAATCAAATATAGTTCTTTTGTTGATATAGGTATAGATCAAGTGTAAGTAATAGCCAGATGGGGCCAGAAGGAAACATTATTTCTCTGCGGCCCAGCACCAATTCACCCAGGGAATGGTACCGGTCCCCAGCCGAGTGGTTGGGGACCACTGGACTATAGCATTCACTTTACAGCAGGCATGGGCAAAATTTTTCACTCGCACACATTTGGTCCTGACATTGGAAAAGGGGGCCGAGTCCAGAGCAGAAAGATCGTTCATTCCTTAATTTGAACTATTAATTTGAAGATAAATGACATATAAAATACATGTATAAAACCTAAAATTCTAAATTTCTTTTACCCTTTTAAGGACATCATGAAGAAATGCACTATTTTCTTCATGAAAAGCTCAACTGGTCTAATCCAGCCCCGGACCTTAGTTTGCCCATGCCTGCCTTACAGCCTACAGTACAGGATGCAGCCATTTTCCGTAGAAGTTGTTATTCTCAACAATTTAAGCATATTTCTCCATATCTCTTCCATTTCTCATTTACATCCTCAGTTTTCTTATTACATCCTAATTGCTGCTATCATTGCCATAATCTCCGATAGATTAATGCTAAACCTCATTATAACTTTTATCAGCTTTTGTCGAGAGTCTTTATGGACTCACTCCTCAGCGTCGAAGGCAAAATATTTTTCAGTATTGTTGCCAAGCGCATGACGGAATTCCTCCTAAGGAACACCTATATTGACACCTCTGTGCAGAAGAGGGGAGTTCCGAAGGTCCCAGGATGCACTGAGCATACAGGAGTCATCACCCAGCTGATCCGGGAAGCACGGGAAGGCAAAGGAGACCTAGCAGTCCTTGGTTGGACCTTGCTAATGCCTATGGATCCATTCCACACAAGCTGTTGGAAACCTCGCTAGTACGACACCACATTCCAGGAAAAATCAAGGACCTCATCCTAGATTATTACAGCTGCTTCAGGTTGAGAGTCACGTCTGGAGCAGTGACATCAACATTTCATCGGCTGGAGAAAGGCATCATTACAGGATGCACCATTTCGGTGATTCTGTTTTCTTTGGCCATGAACATGCTGGTGAAGTCAGCAGAAGTGGAGTGTAGAGGACCACTCACCAAGTCAGGTACGAGACAGCCCCCCATCAGAGCATTTATGGATGATCTGACAGTCACGACAACAACAGTCCCGGGCTGCAGGTGGATCCTCCAAGGCCTTGAGCGTCTCATTAGCTGGGCCAGGATGAACTTTAAGCCAGCCAAGTCCAGATCCCTGGTGGTGAAGAAGATGGTGAGGAAGATGTCAGAGAGGTTTCGCTTCTCACTATGGGACACCCAGATTCCATCTGTGGGTGAGAAGCCAGTCAAGAGCCTGGGCAAGATCTATGACTGCACCCTGAAGGACACCGCAGCACTACGAGCAACATCAGAGGAGCTGGGAACTTGGCTTACAGCAGTGGACAAGACAGGATTACCAGGTAAGTTTAAGGCCTGGATCTACCAGCATGGCATCCTGCCCCGACTCCTCTGGCTGCTGCTGGTCTACGACGTGCCAATGTCCACCGTTGAGTGTTTCGAGAGGAAGGTCAGCTCCTTTCTGCGAAAGTGTCTAGGCCTACCACGAAGCCTCAGCAGCATCGCCTTGTACTAACTACCCTTCAGCAGTTTGAAGGAGGAGTTTATGGTCACCCGTACAGGTGAAGTGTTGCTGTATAGGGACTTGAGTGACACTAAAGTCTCCTCGGCTGGCATCGAAGTGAGGGCCGGCAGGAAGTGGAGTGCTCAAGAGGCAGTCAACCAGGCGGAACTCGGGTGGGGCACAGCGAGCTGGTAGGTATAGTGGCATCCGGAAGCACAGAATTTGGGAGCCACACAAGACCTTCTTACAGCAAGGCACAGGGGAAGGCAAGGTGCCACCCGATCCAGGAAGAGGTCCGAGCAGAGGTGGAGGAAGCCCGTAGCAGTAGGTCAGTAGGGATGCGGCAGCAAGGGGCATGGACCCGATGGGAAGAGGCAGCTGAAAGGAAGGTATCGTGGTCAGAGCTGTGGCGATCTGAGCCTCACCGGATCAAGTTCCTTATCCAGTCGGTCTACGATGTCCTACCAAGCCCATCTAATCTACACCGCTGGGGCTTAGCCGAGAACCCACTGTGCCCCCTCTGCCAAGGAAATGGATCATTCGAGCACATCCTGAGCTACTGCCCAAGGGCACTGGGAGATGGGCGTTACCGCTGGCGCCATGACCAGGTGCTAAAGGTCATTGTGGATGCCATCGCCATAGGGATCTCCACCAGCAAAGTCCAACAACCGACAAGGCATTCCATCGCCTTCGTTAGGGCTGGGGAGAAGCCGCCACAGCAGCCCCGGAGTCAAGCAGGGGGGCTGCTGGCAACAGCTTGCGGCTGGCAGCTGATAGTCGACCTAGGGAGACAGCTGAAGTTCCCGGAAAACATTGCAGTGACCAATCTCAGGCCAGATATGGTCCTGGTTTCGGAAACCACAAGGCAAGTTTTCCTGCTAGGGCTGACTGTCCCCTGGGAAGAGTGGATGGAGAAGGCCTTCGAGAGGAAGAAGGCCAAATATAATGAGCTGGCAGGTAAATGCCGAAGCAGGGGATGGAAGGCTTGCTGCAACCCCATTGAGGTTGGGTGCAGAGGATTCGCTGGCAGTCACTCATCAGGACACTCAAGATGCTGGGAGTGAAGGGACTGCACAACAGGAGAGCCTTAAAAAACATCAGCGATGCCACAGAAAAGCGATGCATCCAGATGGCTGTGGATCAAGCGGGGCGATCCGTGGACACATGCTCTTAAGACACAAGCCGAGACTTGATCACCCCAGCTGTGTCCCCTGGGTGAGGGTGTCTGTTGAGAGACCCGAAACACCTGATGAACCCAGGTGTCAACACTGATGATGTGTCTTAAGTTGCACCGATGTGTATATTTTGAACATCATCATACTGATCATCATCATCTTTATCTAAACCTGCCCGAGGTTCATTGTCATTCCCATCATCCTTCTCATCATATTTTCTCAGGTGGATGATTTACAGGAGGAGGGAAATGTCAGGGGTGTCAGGAAAAAACATCTCTGTCTTGTTCTCCAGGTTCAGCCATAATGAGAGGCTAAAGGAGGCTAAAGCGCAGATCAATCTGACACATACACACACTGTTGATCCCGTTATCCCATCATGCACCTCTCCCCGTCGACCTCCTCTCCCACTCACATCCTCATTATTCATGTCCCATCTCCTCCTTCAGTTTGTCATGACAGACACGGGTTTTTACAGCACTGGAATACTTCCACCCTCCTCTTCCTCTGTTAAACAGACACTTCAGTTTGTCTTGAGTTAGAAATGCTTTCAATCTCTGCTTCATCTGACTGGCTGACTGACCAAAAAGACACATGAGGTGTTGGCCCAGTGCTGCCTCTTGTGGTCAATGTGTGAAACAGCAGTAGTTTTGAATAAAATATTTTAAAGAGTTGTTTAAACAATAACAAAATTGAGGTTTGTGGAAGCAGCAACAGCACATCTAAAGACGGAAGGGTTCATAGTCGGGTTGCTAGATTTTAACGTTACCTGTGTAACGTGTGTGTATGGGACCCAAATGCAGCACAAAACTCTGGCAGGTCAATTGGTAACAGTTTATTGTCCAGAAACAAAGAGTAGCAAGTAATGCTGTCCAGCAGGTCAGGGAAGCCAACACACTTTCGGGAAAGGGGAGAGTTGGGGACAGATGAGGGGTCGGGAAATCACAGCGGTGAATCACTGAACCGCCCGGGATCGGGACAGACAGGAACGAGGAAGAACAAGACAAACTCGTGTTCAGGGACAGAAGGCTGACGAGATTACCGGGGAGTCGACGAGCCAGGATGGTCAGAAACAGGCAGGGTCAAAAATAAGAAAGCAGTCCGGAAAATGCTGGAAAGTCTGGCATGAAGAGCGAAGAACAATCTGGCACTGTGGTAGTGGAGATCAGAGGCTCAAATTCAGACCTGATTGCTGATGAGGTGCAGCTGAGGGGAATGAGGTGAACAGAGTGGGAGTGGCTGACAGGCAGGTGAGCAGGAGGAGGGGCAGGTGAAAAAGTACTGGGGAATGTGTGTGAATGACATGAGAAGAGAGCAGACCAACAGACCAACAATCTGATAGACCAAAATTGTCCAATTTTGAACCCTAATAGTATTATTTATTTGTACAAACCACTGTATGAGTTGGTGAGAGCAGTATCCTGCATACAGTGGGCTAGTGGTTAAGGAAGTGGACTTGAGTCTGCAAGGCTTCAGGTTCGAATCCATCGGCAGTCAGTGTGCCTGATCTTAACACACATAACTTCTTGTGGGCTCACCACCCATAAGGCTCACAATATGGTGTAACGTGATTTGGGTGGTGCCAGTTAGCTGCGACCCAGCAACGGAGAAGCAGATTAAGATGAATGAATGGTGACTTTCACTATAACATACAGTGTTTTATCCACAAAACTATTTTTAGGACGTTAATGTTTTTCCTCGAAATCCCGTAATTACAACCAGAAACTGATGAAGTTCCTCAGTTGAGGAATGAAACGTCTATCAACTCCAAGAAGAAGTCGTTGCTTACAACCCTTTTTGGGTATTATGACCTGAATGAGTGAGAATCTTCACAGACATTTTATATTAGTGTTCACAAATCTTTTTTGGACCATGATCATATAAAACGCCTGCCAATTTTATCATGAACCGTTCTTCAAGGTGTAGCGGATAAACACCCCTAATTAAAATGAAACATCCAACATAAGATGGTATTTCATGAGTATAATAATCAATGTTTATCAATTATGTATGTAACTTAATCTGCACACATAGTTGATGTTTCCTGACGTGACAACAAAATCAGCTGTGAATGTGTTAAAGTTAAACTATCCACCACGAGACATGGCACTATTTACCTCAGTAACACACTGGCCTCTGGGAGGCAGGAGACCATCAGGTGCTGTGTCTGTTTGAGCTGAAATCATCAGTCATCCAGACGAATCAGTCTAACCATTGGATACAATGGTTTAATGTAAAAGAGTTGACGATTAACAAATCACCCGCAGTGTTACAGCTTGTGTCCAGACACATTAGAATGATTCTGCGGTGTATGCTGAATTCAGGATTATGTGTGTGTGTGTTGATGTTTGTGAGCATGTGAGTGAGTGTGTGCTAATCAGCCATGCTGCCTGAAGCCTCTCTAACCTTTCAGTCATCTCTCTGAGGATCCTCTCTCTCCCCTCTGTGTCTCATCTGAATTCCTGGCCTCGTCACTGTCATCATCCGGAGGAGAGATGAAGGATATACTCCTCATTGGCCTCCTTACAATCGGAGTCACCTGCTCCTTTGACTTATTTCTTTAACCTTTTACTTTACTGGAGTCAAATATGACAGATTATGACATGGTATCCCCAAAACCTCCAGAGAAGCACAGCGTCCAAGGTTCTTGGATAGGTCATCTCTTGATTGGATGGCTGACAGAGAGAACATGATGCAGATAATCTAAAAGAAATTAAAGGAAAAATCCAGACGATGATCAGAATAAAATCTGAGCATTGAGTCTTTGGTCCTTTTGGAGGATTTTTACTACATCATCTCACTGTTTAGTAGTGAGATGGAGTCTCAATATATTGGTCTGAAAAATATTAAATATTGACTCCAAAAAATGTGTCCGTCTCGTCTAAAAAGAGGTTTCGAGACAAAAGGAACAAGCACAGGACAGAAGACAGGAGGCAGAGCTTTAGGTGGAGGAGTTAAAGATACTGAGGTTCTCTTTAGGAGAGACAATAGACAGAATCAGGAATGAGGTGATTTGAGGAACAACACAGACAGGAAGGTTTGGAGAAAAAGCTAGAGAAGTCAGATTGAGATGGTTTGGACATGTTCAGAGGAGGGACAGGATACATTGGTAGAAGAATGATGAGATAGTAGAAGACAACGAGGAGATTGATGGATGCTGTGAGGGAGGACATGGATGTAGTTGGAGTTCGAGTAGAAGATACAGAGGACAGGGATAAATTATCTTGGCAACCCCTGCAAAGAAATGAGCAACAACGAGAAGAAGACCATGCAACAGTGACGAGAAGCAAATTCCATTACTGTAAGAACCTAAAAAAGACAGCTGTTGATGTAGACTTTTCTGCGGGTTATATAAGGGGTTTTGGTTCAAACCAGTGAATAAATGGTTGTTAATGGGGACATTGTAGTTTGTTGTTGCACCATGGGACATTTTTTTCATGTATACTTTTATTTTTAATGCACATTTAAGAGAATCGCTCCATCCATCCAAGCAAAAACAAACAAACAGAAGCCAAAACAAACCTCTCTTCTGATCAACAAGCTCAGAACAAACCGCAGGGATGGATTTAATTTGTTGACCCATGAGTTGAGCTCATTTATCTTGAAATCATCTCCTACAGCTTTGGCAAACTTCTCAGCGAGAGGTAATACGAGTGGAGCCATTTGTCCCCGTCTCCTCATTAGGACTCAGTGGACCCTGCTCCACAGATTAATTATTTATCTGCATTAATATTCAGCTCCATTATTGATGAGAGGTGAGTGTGAGAGCATGTGAGCGCGGGGCAAAGGTCCGTTCCAGGTAACCTCTGCTTCCAACTACTGACTAATGGATGAGCAGCAGAGCTGAGAGACAAAGAATAAAAAGAAGATAGTGAGTGCTAGGGAACGACAGGGAGACAAAGAGACGCAGGAAGAGAGACAGATAGACAGATGGATGTCAAGACAGGGAGAGACAGAGGCGTAGAGGCAGACAGACAGGTTGAAAGATACAAATACAGCCATACACAGAACCGAGACACACATACGCATAACGTGCGGACAGATTTGTCCCTGCTGCAATACTTTTATTTAAGGTCTATTTTGACATCTGGTGGTCAAATAGAGTAGTGCATGATCAATTTTAAGATTCAAAATTGAAGAGTAGATATGAAAACATCTGGGTAGGTCTTTGACAAGGCGTCTACAATTACTTTGCTAAATGTTTTAAATTATTTGTAAAATAATATCAATGGAGAGGAAATTCAGGGCTGAAGATTAAAAACAGAAATGTAAAATATTTTGTTACACTAATACTTATTTTTAATGAAAGTGACTCCAAATAAAAATGTAGAGTATCTAAAACAGTATTAAGAAGATGAAGAAAACTTTTTAAAAATATCTCATTTTATTTGAAAAAAAAAAAACAAAAACGTATCGTATTATCGTGGTATGTAACGCGACCTACAAACAATGCATTGTCCACTAGATGGCAGCATAAACCCACAAAGCTTTTACGGAGGTAATCTATGGAATGTTCCAGGTTATCTTTTTATTTGTCTAATTACTTTGTCGTTTTTATTGTCACCCATGGTGATAAGATTGTTATTAACATTTTGAATATATAGATTCGGGTATGTGAAAATGTTTAAAATATCAGCAAATGGCTAAAACATAAAATAATGATAAAAAATATAGTTAAAAACTGAAGCGGTAAGGTAAGATAATTGTACGAATTAAATAGAAATAAATGTTCGTAATACTAATAGGAAAATATTCTAAAACGTTGGAATTAAATTTTATAGATGACTATAAATTAGGCCAATTAAAAAAAATAAGAAGAAAAAAACGAAGAAAGAAGAAAAACAGGAATTTAACAATAGCATATAGTGCAGATAATGATGCCCGATGAAGTACACACACACACACACAGGCACAGCAGCCAAACCAAAGCAGGGATAGTTACATTCAAGTCAGTTTCTAGTAGGTGAAGAATCCAAATCTTCATCATTACAGACTCAGGACCACACCACGGTCCTGGTAACCCACGTGTTCAGACCCACAGTTCCATACAGCACCATGGAGTAACCATTAAACAGCTTAGACTTTCTGTTTCTGTTTGAGTCAAATTTCTGCAGACTTTGTTTTAGTTATGTCAATGTAGCTTATGAGCAGTAACAAACACCGTCTTAAAGTGAGGATATGTGCGTGGTAGAATGAAGCTGGGAGGACAACATTCAGTCCAGAAGGAACAGGAGAGTCTTTAAGAGCCTCTTCAAGGCTCCGGACTCAATTTCAGGACCATCAGTGCTCCAGTCCTCACTGTTGTAGACTACAGTGTGTGTGTGTGTGTGTGTGTGTGTCAGTTCATTCATCATCCCATTACTGCAGCAGCAGCAACAGCAGCAGCAGCAGCAGCAGAGTCTGAAAGGTGAAATGAATCAGGAGCCTCCGAGACGTCAATAAAGTCATTCCATTAAATAGAGCGCATGCGCGTGCTCGGTTCTCGGCGTGTGTGTATTTAAGTGCATGCGTGTCCGTAGGTGTGTGTGTCCTTTTTTTCTCTGGCTTTTATTCAACGTGCTTTATCAGCAGCAGCAGCAGTACACAAACACGGACACACAAACACACGCGCATGCACGAGCGGGCATAAGGCCTCGGCGCGCGTCCACGTGTGATGAAGGGCCCTGCCAGGAGCCGCTGACAGCAGGAGGCTCTGATGAAGAGGAGCAGAATAAAAACTAATTAAAAGCTATAAATTATCTTTAAAGAGCAGGAGCAAGAGGAGGAATAGGAGGAGGAGGAGGAGAGAATGCACAGCGGCGCGTCCACGACACCGGCCTCATTTAGCACTGATTCGTGCACAATGGCAGTTTAATTAAGAGGCCAGGAATGAGCAGGGATAGAGTTTTCTCCTGTTAAAATCAACACTTCATCACTGTTATGATGTAGTAAATTTTCATTATCATTAAACACACTTCCAGCAGCAGCACACACACCACAGTCGACATGTTTGAACATGAATAATAACTTTAAAAACGAACTTTAAATAGAAAAATATAGATGAAGAAATAGTGACGTGGGAAGACAAGGCGACACACGCTCAGTGTCTATAGCAGACAGGATGTTCTGATGGTGGAAGAAATATAGATTTTTAACAACAAACAGGAATTTTCGTCCAATGATTACATGACTCCAACACTGGAAATAAAAAAAAGATTTAATTCCTTGTCGTAATGTCCATGTTTTTAGGCATAAAAAATCCCTAAATATCAATCAAATGAGAAAAAATGTTTTAACTTTAAATTTGAACAGCACTGACAAAAGTTGATTTTTTATTTTGAAAATGATTTTAATTCCTATTTAGATTTTCCGTTTTAGTAAAAGATAAATAACGAGGACAAAGAAAATAAACGCGCAGGAATTGAAGAGAAAACAAAACACCCAAAAATAAGAAAAACTTAATAAATCACAGATTTACAGTGATAAATAACAGAGAAAAATAAAAATAAATATTTCCCTTGACTTCTATGAACCAGTCGTCCTCTGACACAATGGTTTCTGTCTTTATTTTTTTCTGACAATAAAACCTTATTCTCACTGACGTGTCATTTTATCTACATTCAATTTGGTAAAAGGATTGTATTTGAAGACGGTCGACTGTATTTCGTGTATTTTCTCCATAATTATCAAATATTTCTGTTAAAATGTGAATGAATAGAGTGTGTGTCGTTGGTACAGACTCACAGAAGTGCAAGCTTTAGGCTCAAACACTTTGATTTTAACCGTTGTAGTAAACAGAAGAAGATGTGATTAACACTGTTATTAACATACAAATGATCTGGAGCGCGTGGCTGTGATGATGATGTTGATGGTGATGATGATGATGATGATGATGATGATGATTATGACGACGAAAGCTGATCTCGGGTTTACTTCGCGCACGTTGCGTCTCTGATTGGCCGACGTGGACGGTGACAATAACGGTCTCTGCAGCGCCATTGGTTGTGTGCTCGTGCATACCCGCTTCCGGCTGAGTAAAATCAACCAGAGAGAGAGATGGGGACGAGAGAGAGAGAGATAGAGTGTGTGTGAGGGACAGAGTGTGTTACAGTAGAGTTTGGCGCAGTGAGCGGACGCACAGATATTTGAACCGCGCGACTCCAGGGGCGCAAACACACTCACGGAGCTGCGCGCTGTTGTGCGCGCCGAGTGGAGACATGCGGCGGCTTTAGGTGATGAGCACACAGTGTTTTTGGTGTCTTCACTCCAGCACCCGGACTTCTTCTTCTTGTTTTGCTTCGTCCAATCGTGACCCCAGAGTCTGGAAACTGGATCGTGAAGGCGAGGAACAGCGCGCAACAAGTGCGGAGCGGCCGAGCTTCCCGCAGCAGCAGTGGCAGCGGCGGCGGCAGTAGTTATGGAAGAGCAGAAGGAGATCAGCAGCAGCAGCAGTAGTAGCAGCAGCAGCGGCCGGGACTCCGCAGAGGAGGAGACCATGTCCCTGTCCCCGCACCTGCCTTCTTCGCCACCTCCTCCTCCTCCTCCCCCTCTGCTCCTGCAGGGCGCTCAGGGGGCCCACATGAGCAGGACCACCAACTTCTTCATCGACAACATCCTGCGGCCGGACTTCGGCTGCAGGAGCAAACAGGACTCCTCCTGCAGGAGCCGCAGTCAGCAGGCCAAGGCCGCGACGGCGCTGCCGCTCCTGCAACAGCAACAGCAGCGCAACAACGGCAGCGGAGGAGGCAGCGACAGCTCCTCTTCCTCTTCGTCTTCACCCTGCTCCTCCTCCTCCTCTTCTCCTGCGTCAAAGCTGCAGGGAGACGCGGCCAGCAGGTACGCGGACTCTAACGGCGCCTCCGCGGCGCTCGTGGTCGTGAGCGGCAGCGGTGGCAGCAACGGCGGAGGAGCGCGAGGTGGTGGAGCAGGAGACGTAGGAGGAGGCGGCAATGGAGGTTCAACGGGGGAGCAGAAGGAGAGCCAACCGCTGCTGTGGCCCGCCTGGGTTTACTGTACCCGCTACTCTGACCGGCCCTCATCTGGTAAGACTGCACCACAGTGTTGACCACAGAGCACCAGGACTCATGTAGACCAGGACCAGCAGGTCCAGGCTGTAGTTTATTAGTGATAGAGAGAGCGAAAATTACCAATAATAATAGAATAAAGCTGTGTAACAGTTTATTACTACAGAAAAATATAGACTAACAAACACAGAGATTGTACTGTAGGTTTAACCGTTCACGAAGGAAAATACAGTGAAGAAAAACATAGTGGAAAAACATGTTGTTATAGTTATATCATAATGGGCCAATTGTTCTATACTCTCACACTGAGAAATATAGCAATACAATTAAATACGTTTTCCAATTATTTTTTTCAAATTTCTATTCTAAAAAATTTAAACAATTCTTCACTTTATCAGTTTGTGTGGTTGAAGGGTATTTTGTGAAGAAATATAATAACAAATATAATTTAAAATAAATTCCTCAAAGGAATCTGAAATATTTAATGTCAATATTCGATTAAAACATTCACAGGTTAATGTTTAACGTGACAACAACAAAGAAATAAGTGCGAATAAAATAATATACATTTTTTAACAAAATACGTAAAAATATTATAACGTTATTTTAAAAAATACATTCCACAAATGTAATGGATAGGGTCATTTTTTCTAAAAAACGCAAAAGTAACTCCATTATTTTATTTATTTTTGTTGTTTTCTGCAACTTTTTATTGGTTTTGGTTCAGATCACTTTAGCTCTCACTGCGTGTGGATTTATTTACACTCAGATATACAGTTAGTCTCAGCAAAATGAAATGTTTTTATCGTATTAATCTGAGGCTCACAGCTACAATTGAGATTGGTTGAAATTTGAGAATAATATGAAATTAAATCAATCAATTTATTACCATAAACATAAATATATAACAGGGAACTATATATATATATACATATAAATATATATATATATATATAGCAGTAAACATATATATATAACAGGGAACTATATGTATATAGTTCCCTGTTATATATTTATGTTTATGTATGTATGTATATTAATTAAAATTAATTAAACAGACAAAAAAAACAATAGACTGAGATTAATTAAAAACGACGACATCTTTACAAACTATAACAAACATATGAACTGTCTTCTGAGGCTGAGAGGCTGTTGGAAGATGAGCGGTCAGTGAACACATCATCACGTCATTCATTCGGCAGCAGCCGATGATTATTATGGTCTGTGGTTTTTCAACATCATCGTCATCACGTTCGGTTCAGCGTTTGTGAACGACTCCACTGCTGAGAATCGACTCTCCTGAACAGACCTTCAGATTTTGTTTATATTCATTCTTTATTCACTCCAGCAGCTTTAAACCTTTTAACGATTAATGTTGATCAAATAAAAATGATAAACGAGGAAAGGTTATTTTTTCTAGTGTGACTGCAGACACTGAAGACTGTATTGTTATCAGACAAATTATCTGACGAATAAAACGATACTGTAGCTCGGCGGTTGGAGACTGTTAGTGTTTAACTAGACCAAGACTTTAACCAGTTAAAACACAACATTCGGAACAATTATATATATATATATATATATATATATATATATATATATAATATCTATATATATATATATATATATATATAATTTAGGGGAAAAGGTGATGAGGCCAGTCCGTCACTTCCATCCTCCTCACGACGGCTTATTTTCTTAATAGTGTCCATTTTTTCCTAAATGTTTTACAGCAGACTATTCCAGAAACATTCAGACTCATATTAAACGAATTATTTTATTTTAACGACCGTCTCATACGATGATTGACGAAGGTCGTGTTTCGTTCAAGGTACATAGCATTGTACGGAGAACACAGTGTTTGCTCAAAGCTTCCGTCTTGACACCGCGGTGTGTGTGTGTGTCCAGCCAGATATGAATACCATCATCATTATAATCATGTGACGATGAAACCAGGCTGTTGGACATGTTCCATTTAGCCTGTTATGAGAGAGAGTTAAGACGAAGGTGTGTGTTCCTAAACACACACACTCACATTAGCATTTTGCTAAAATTCACATACGTCACAGTTCGGTGTATACCTCACTGACGTCATAACGGTTCTTTCTGTGTGACAACAGCAACAAAATAAATTTATTTATTTATTTATTTGACGATTTATTTCTAACTATCGACGGAATAAAACTCTCACTCTCACAAATGTTTTTTTTTATTATTATTTTTTAATCCATTGTTGCGGTTTGGTCGGTTTGTTGCCGTCGAACCTTTTTCTAATTAAAACTATTTCCTTTTCCGGGTCATATTATTATCAGCGTTAATTTTCTGGTCTAAGGCCGTTTGTCCCGATTTTTACCCAAACATTTTAAGTGATGTCAGTGCGTTTCACCACATTTAGAATTATAGAAAATACTAAAAATTACATTCTTTGCAGCTGTGTTTGTGGTTCAACAAAAAAAATCCTGTTACCACGGACGTTTTAATTTTTTTTTAATTTTTTGTAGACATTAGCCGTGTTTCTGTGAAGATAGTGGCGTTTTCATGCATTTTTGTAAAATTCTAGAACAGTTGTCGTGTTACTCTTTTATCTCAATCAACAAATTTTCAAAAATGATGAATGTCATATTAAGTTATTATTTTTAACACATTAATACAACAGTTTATACAACAGTCGATATAGATTTTTTGCTCTAAACATTGTTGAGAAAAAAATGTTTTTTTTCCACATTAAAACTTGACTTGCGTGAAAACATTGTGGACATCTGTCCCCTAGCATGTCTTACAAATGCTTATGTTTTCACATTTTTTCCCTCTTTAATTCCTTCAGTTTTCTCCCTCAGCTTTTTTCCTGATTCTCTCAGACGTGGAACACGTTCCACCAGAATCTAAAGATCCCAGTTGTGGATTTTACTCCAATATTTTCTTCCTCCACTAGTTTTATTGGAAACTGTGATGTTCTCTTTTTAGTGAATTCCTGGGTAAAAAGATATTTCTAGTTTTTATTTTTTTCACCTGTGGTTGAATGGAGACGTGACTGGAAGTCAGAGCTGAGTCCAGGAATCAGCCTGAGGCACTGAGGCTTACCAGATCTAAAAAAATAAAACTGATATAAACCACTCGATGAAAGCTTGGCAAATAAATATGTATCAATATAAGTCTACAATATCATGAAATAATACTTAGTGCTGAATTTCATCATTAGATGCAAAAAAACCCTTTCCAGCTCCATTGTGAAGTCTAAAGAGAAAATGAAAAAACATTTTTACCCCAAAGCAACTCTGCACCTCTGTCAAAGGAGTATATTTTATAAAATGTTGTTACTTTTTTTAATCACATTCAGTCATATTTATAAATATTTAAAATATAATATTTATGTAATATTTATATATTAAAAAGTGTTATAAAGGCAGCAGCAGATCAGTGGCTATGATTTTTGTTTTTTAAGGTAAAAATTAAAAATTTTTATTGAATGAAATTTGTAGCTGGATGCGTACAGATTTACAGAAAACTCACCTGCTACAAGTGGAAACTGTACACTAGAGTTTGTTAAAATTATTCACGCATCCAAACCAAAGTCCACATAGAGATTAGAAGTTGATTTTAGCTCAGAGCAATACGGGGGATGCTACTTCACTATTGTCTGTGTCCAGGAGTTTAATCTGAGTAACACATATAGAAACACACTGTGAAAAAATAACCTCGGCTCTGAGACGTGAGGTGGAAACTGTTCATTTTCTCTGTGGGATCTGGTGCAGACCTGTTTTCTGTGGCTCTCTGAAGCCGACTGCCGTATCTCTGATCTGTATGTCATCACTATTTCTTTAGCTATTGCTTTTCAGTGCCTCCAGATTTTTTGCTAACCTTTAACTACTGCAGGGCCATTTTCGATTATTTATTTTTAGTGTTTTTCTATATTCAACATTTTTGTTACATATCTGTTTTGGAACAAACCTTCCTGCAGTTTTGCCATCAGGTTTGCTTTTTTGACAATATTTGGTTTCTATATTACTTAAAAGGATTTGTTTTCAGAATTTACAGATGCCTCTGATTGATTTTTCACCTTTCTAAATAATTTACACTTCTTTTTGGTTTTAAACATGACCTTTTAGTGTATTTTCTACCTTCTACCTCTCTATATATCACTGACTTCAAAAAAATGTTTTTAGTGCCTCCAGAGTATCTGATTTGTAATTCTACAATATTTTTGTCAGGAAAGAGGGAACTTAGACCTGTGGTGCTGACCTACATTTGATCATATAAACCAGATGATGCTGAAGCGTGAACATCAGCTGTGTCTTTTGCAGCTGCAACAGAGGCTGCAGCTCTGAACTGGAAATCAAACTCCAGCTGTAGAATAAATATTTGTTTTGTTTTCCATTGTTGTTTCCACGCCAGGCCCCAGGACCAGGAAATTGAAGAAGAAGAAGAGCAGCAAGGAGGACAAACGGCCCAGGACGGCTTTCACTGCTGAGCAGCTGCAGAGACTGAAAAATGAGTTCCAGGCCAGTCGCTACATCACGGAGCAGCGGCGGCAATCGCTGGCCCAAGAACTGAACCTCAACGAGTCCCAGATCAAGATCTGGTTCCAGAACAAACGGGCCAAGATTAAAAAGGCCACCGGCTACAAAAACGGGCTGGCTCTGCACCTGATGGCTCAAGGACTGTACAACCACTCCACCACCACGGTGCAGGAGGACAAGGAGGACAGCGAGTAGGACATTTGACTCTCTGTCTCGTGGAACTATAAGAAAGACAGTGAAAAACTGAGGAGGAGCAAGAGGAGGCGAAGGAGGAGGAGACACTTATTTAAAGTAAAAAAAAGGAAACTCAGATTTCTGTTGATGCTAACAGTATATGGACATAATTATTATTATTATTCTATATTAAAGTTTATATATAATCCAAACACACACACACACACAGTTATCATGTTGTACCTGATACGTTTTCATTTTAGCTGCCTGTGGTTTTTTCCTGTGGTCATTGAACGCATCGTCACAGACTCAGACAAGCCAAAGATTTTCATACGTGTCCTCGTGTTAGAGTCTGAAATAAAACCAAACAAAAAGCAGGTGACGTCACTCCTTCTCTTTGTCCTTTCAGAACAAAACAACAAAAAAAACACAAAAACCAAAAAGTTTTTCTAACTGTAAAAAGAAAATAAATACTTAAACAAAAACACCATGCTTTATTTATAATATCTAAATTGGACACATGTTTTTAAATTATACATTTTCGTGAATGGATTAAATATTATTCCAGAGCCTATATGACATAATATGTCATATAGGCTAATGAGATTTGGACCTTAATGAGATTTGGACCTTATCTCATAAATTAAATATAAAATAAAGCGAATAATTATTAGAACATCATCTTAAATATCTGAATACATTTAAATCTGAAATCTGACACTAAAACAACAATAACATAAATTATTATTGGGTACAGATTTAATCTAAAGAGTCGACTGAGATGAGGATATGAACCAATCAATTTATGAGTTTCAACCGATGTAAAACAATTTCTGATTTTTTAACATTAGTGGTGTTTAACATTAGTGTTAAAAAACAGGAAATTTCACTTTTAATTTTCATTTCTTAACATCGAAATTTAAAAATTCGCTCATTGCATGGAGTTAATTTACATTTTATTATTTATATTTTTTTTACATAGCATTATTATAAAATATAAAAATAGAAAACTATTTTTTTGACGTCGACAATATCTTTTCAGTTTTTGGAATCAGAAAAAAAAAAATGAATCATTTAACATTCATTTAACCTCGTTTGTCCAACAGGAAGGAAATTTGCTTCATTTTTTTTGTTTTGTTATTTGTGACAGATAAGCTTTCACACACACACTCATACAAACACACACTCATACACACTAAGATCCTCCATCACAGTCAGATTATCAGATAATCCCTCTTTCTCCACCAGGTTCTGTGACATGTCAAGTATGCATGTGTGTTGTGTGTGTGTGTGTGTGCATTGACTGATCAGGTGAGAGTTTTTTTTCATAATTTAATCTTTTTTTTATAAATCTTTTGGACATTTTTTCTTCATTTTTCCCACTCCTCTCGTAACTTTCTTATTTTTTCAACCCAAAAAAAAATCCATATGTTTTTTGATAAAGAATAAAAAGTAGCAAAAACTGGACATAAATCAGGTTTTATCAATAGTAAACTGTTAATGTATCAAATCTGTAGATAAGTGGAAAATAAGGTACATTTTAATATTAGATTTAGGTTTCTGTTTACAATAAATGGCGACATATAAAAGATTTTAGATTATAAAATGATATGCAGAGACCAGTTGTGAAGAACTGAAGTGTAAATCTAAACTCTAACAAAACTGTTCATTTTTTTCTGAAAAAATATGAACTATGAAGCGACAAAAAAAAGACTAAATTTCCTTTATTTTTTAAATTTTCTCCAGTTGTGCTGCTGCTGTTTCTAGTTTCAGTCCATTTGTTCAATATTATTTTCTCCATTTTGAAGTAAAGCGGCTGAATAATTTCAGACTTAAATTGAGTACGAACAGGTGTGGAACAACTGTTGTGTTTGGGGAGAACATGTTCACATCAGCTCTATGGTAAAATCAGTCATTCACCTAATCAGTAAATGGGGTTCATGATTATTTAGACTGAAGTCAAACTCTGAGCTATAACTTAGATTGTTTCAATGTTAGTTCTGCCACCCAAATCACACTGCTCAGAATGTCAGCCTACCTGTGGGTGGTGAGCTCACTGAAAGTTATGTGGGACAGGATGGGGCTATGATCAGAACACTTGGTAACCTGGCAGCTGATGGATTAGACCTGGGAAGCGGCCTGAAGCCTTACGCTTCCCTAACCACGAGGTCACCACTGCCCTTGAGTTCCAGCTTTCCTGGATGAAACTGAGATCAAGTGTGTTCTCTATGCACTATAACAAATATTGTTGTGAATTGTGTGGTCATAAAACTAACTTAGACACTGTGGTAGAAAAAAACCTTTAAATAAATAAATAAATAAATAAAAGCAAGACAAATTTACTACAAATATATTTTACAATATAAACAGCAATTCATTGTCACAAACAGTAACAGGGAGAACAGGCAGTTTCGATGTTTTCTGTAAAAAGTTAGTGATAAACAGATAGAATATCTTGACTAAAGCCGAACACTGACTTATTCCTTATTTCTAGCAAAAAATCTGATACAAATTTGAGCGTCTGCTCACTGATGGAACACATCCACGTCTGCAGGACAATCCTTCCCTTCAACAAAGTTCAGACAGTGTTCTGAATCTACACAGAACTCCCCCGTACCAGACTTTATTCTTAATTTTTTGCAGAAAAGTGAATAAAATCCAGCACCACTGGATTTAAGTGTAAAGTGTGACCGTTTCATACATGTCAGTGTTACAGAGCTGAAGGAACAGACCTGACCTTCACTTTATTCTCCAGTTACTGCAGGAACTGAATGAGGTTCAGCGTTAAAGGAACTTCACTGTGTATTGTAGATACATTTGGTGTTAATGCACTTTTCACATACGCCCGCAGTTCAGTGCAGAGTTGAGGAGACGAGTGTACCTCACACACAGAGGCTGGACAGAGAGGAATGACCTGCAGTTGATCACACATCTTTGAAAAAGTCCATGAGATTTAGTGTCAATGTGATTAAAAGTGTGTTTTGACCCAGATTTGGTAGTTAAAATACTTCCGTCAACGCAAACTGATCTGACTGAGCCACTGGGAGTGTTTTCACACTGATTTCATTCTTAGTTTTTCCATGAAAATGTCTACTGAATTTACCTTGGACCATCAGTTCAACTGAATGCCAAATTAAAGTTACTTTTCTATTGAGGCAGATTATGTTTGTCATTTTAGCACAGAGACAGGCCTAGAGATCTCACCTCCGCTTTAGTTTTAATTCAGAGAAAAAATGAAGGAGGTTCTACACAGATGAGCTCCAAAGAGAAGGCCCTGAGACGCTGTGTCTCCTTTAACTGCTGTTTCTCCTCGTTCACCTCATAAACAGATTATTGAATTAGGATCTAATGAGCTCTGCAGTGCTGGAGTTCACGGCCCCTGAGTTCGGCTCTCTCCTAATTATTTCAAGATGAAGCGTTTACGTTCAGCTCTGCTTTACAGAGCAGAAATTAAAGATGGTCTCCTTTAGAAGAGACCGCACGAATGTGCAGCCGTCACTCAACATTACCATACAGATTAGAGATTATAATTCAGACGAACACCTCATGCTCTCATTATCGGACTCAGTAATGAGCTTGTTTCCCTGCAGCTAAAACCTCTTAGGTGATAATTACACTCATGTAAAGTCAGCAATAATTTAAATCTAATAATTGAATATTCATAGAGGTTATTTTTACATTACTTCCATCCAAATTCTGGATGTTGACACAAATGGAAATCAACGGAAGGATGTGAAAATAGATTTATAATCAACAATTAGATTTAGAAACAATGTAGACTGATGCTTATATTCACTGTCGTTGTTCCCTGCAGCTTAAATGGCAGCAGTGATATTAACAGTGATATAAATTCAGAATTGATTTGAATATATGTGCATGAATATGAATATTCATGGTCAATAAAAAGCCCAAAAAATCTGAATGCTGCTCATTTGCATGTTTTGAAAATATGAATTTTTTTAAAAGTTTCCTTTCCAAATATCAGTTAAAAAAGAGAACATTTATTGATTGGGCATCCATATAAATAATGATCACGTTAATTAAAAACACTACACTGCATCATTAAAAACACAACAAAATAAATGTTATTGAATATTTCATTATATGATAAAACTGATATTTATTCAATGCTCTAAATTAACATTGTCACAGCAATGATTTTATTTATAAATAGGCATTTTGCATATTGAATTTATTAGAATACTGTATTGATACATTTATATCAAATTATATTATAATTTATGAGAAATGTTCTATCTATCTATCTTTCTATCTATCTATTTGAGTTCAACTCAGACACAGATCTTACCTTTCACTTATTCTTATTTGCAGGACGTTGTTATTTCACTCAGTTCACACCACCTATCTTCAGATCCACGACTCCAACACTGGAGTCTATTTTGAACTTAATGTTTCCCATTCAGCAAGGAAATATACATCTGTAGCCAAAAAAGTATTAAAGGACTTTGATTGTTAAATATATAACATTGTACATATGATAAAAATATAATTTGCGAGTGTTCTTGCTTTTTGTCGGGCGCACAGTAAGCGGCTGTGGTTATATTTAGCCAAAACACACACACAGGTCTATTGTTTTTGTGCTACCGTCTGGTCTGCACGTGTGAGCGAACGTGAAAAGGATAAAAAAGGAAAGAGAAGACGAAAAAGAGGGAGAGAAAAAAGAAGATGAAGGAGTAGAAGCAGGAGAAGGAGCAGGAGCAGTAGAAGAAGGTGAAGACGAAGGAGAAACCAGCAGCAGTGGAAGCAGACAAGGCGGTGGTGGTGGCAGCAGCAGCAATGGCGGCTGTATTTCTTCACGCTCAACCAAGCCTGCAGCTCTGATTTTCTAATGACGACTCCCTCCCTGCTGTGACGCCGGAAAAGGAGCCTCTTATGACAAGAGAGTGTACTTAAAATTCATACAATTATGAGAGGATTCCTGCTCCTGAAAAAGCAGCAGGAGGAGGAGGAGGTTTTTTTTCCTCATTTTTTTTTTTAATCTGTAAAACAAAGAAAAGGCAGCGGACGGATCGTTAGCATAGTTAGCCTCGCAGGCACAATGTGGATTTAATTTATATGCAAATGAAAGAAGCAATAAAAGAGGAGAATACACACTGGAAATGTGTGCGGTGTAGGAAAGAAAAGAATGAGGGTTTGGATTCAGAGCAGGAAGTGAGGCTTTTATCAGCCTCAGCTGAGAGAAGAGAAGGACGAGGAGGAGGAGGAAGAGGAGGAGGGTCAATGGGAGGCAGGAAAGTGCAGCAGGTTGAAGGAAAGTGTCGGCTTTGACTTAATTTCGGCTTACGTGAACCTGAGAGGATCAACCACACTTAACATCAGAGTCATATGATGGAAACTGTCATTAGGCCACAATAGTCCACATCATAACTTCAGCTCAATATTTCAGTAAGAACAACAAATACTATATACAGTATAACCAACTCTGGACACAGAAGCTCTGCTGCCACTAGTACTGATGTCAAAAGGGTTACTTACTGTAACTAGAGCATTGAAATAATTTCACATACTACCCTCTACCCGGCCACACGAGACAGCACTAAAGCAGCAGCTTCACTGTTCACTTATTCTTTTACGAACCATGGAGGGTAGCAGTGGTGCGCCCACTGAAAGATATATGGAATGGAACGTAGCTACGTTTTTTGGAAACTAACATAAAAAAATACATAGTATCAAATAACTTGACACTGCTTTAAATGTACAGTTTAATAGAAACTGAAAAGCTTTCGTTCATTTTCTGTGTAATAACACCTCTACACCAAAGTTCTTCAAAAATTAATTTCTCTTGCTAGGTTAACGGAGTTACTGCTGCCTCAAGTGGTCAGTTTGTGTAAGAGATTAATAAATAAAATAACCGTCTGAGCCAAACGTCTGATTTTCTTTTAGACATAAAGAATTTTCATGTCATACAGTAACAATAATCCAGCAACATAATCCAGACCAACTGGGATAACTTTTGTTTCCAAGCTTGAAGGCAAAGTTCTTTTCACAACGTTCACACACACACATACACACACAGTCTGGCTGTGGCCTATTAGCTCCGGCTCAGGGAGTCAGCAGGGCGCGGTGACCTTTTAAACTGATGCTGTTGTCATTGTTCCAAAGCTTTGATCTCTCCTCCAAAACTGGATTTCACACCGGCTTCTTTAACCACTTCCTGCTCATTCACACTCTGATTATTTACAACATCACTAATCAGACTTGACTTCCACGGCAACAGGGAAAACTACGAGTTTGGGCCAAGTGTTAATGTTTTAGCTTTGGTCTGAGAACAGAGAAACAGTTTCATTCTTTCTGACAATAGTAAAAAAGAGGATGTTTAAAGTGTGGACAGTAGAAGTAGAGAAGAAGTGTGTGAACTAGTGTGAATGATTTGTTATAAGTCTCGCTTAAAGGCAAAATGCTAAAATGCTTTCAGTCTATGTCATCAATAAGGAAAAACACATGCATTACAGGAAAAAGGGAAAAAAATATTATCATGCAAACCAACTATATAGTATTATGAGTTTGACGTGGCTAAAGTCTGAAAAAAACAGTATCGCCGGACAAGTTAAAAACCCATGCTTTGTATGTGTATTTGTCATGCAGATGTGTGTGAGTGTGTGTGATGTGGAAACCCTTCTGCCTGCAGTGTTGTTCCTCTCCTGAGAAGAATCAACATGTTTCTCACTGCAGGGAACTCTGTGTTGACTGACTGCGGTCTGTCAACTGGATCATCTCACACGCATGTGCACACACACACACACACACACATTCATACTCACAAAAACATGGGCGTACATACACACACAAACAAACACACACACACACACACACACACTCTTAGCTGGACAAAGGTGTCATTGAGAGTGAAACCTCCCACAGAGCAGCAGAGTCTGAGGCTGGGACTCACTCTAAGTCCAGATTACATGGAGGATATAAACAGCACCACTTGTTTACTCTGCTCCTCACAGGGGAGCGAGGGGCGGACCCCGGAGGGAGCAGAGTTTGTGACATGAAGTTCACGTTTTAGCAACAATAGCTGTGCACGTCCAGATTAAAGAGGAGGTGACTGAAAATGTAAGATAATATTCATTTTACTCCAGGATGGTTTCACACTGTTGGTCCGAGCAACCAGAGAAACAACTTCTCGTGTTTTAATTCCCTGCCCTTCACTTCTCCTTCCTCCTCTATCTAGTTCTATGTAGTAATCAATAATAATTTTCTTCTTATCCTTTCTGCTTGTCCCTTTTTCAGGGGTTGCCACAGCAAGTCAACATTTTCCATCTCCCCCTGTCCTGTGTATCTTCTACTCTGACTCCAACAACCTCCATGTCCTCTCTCACTGCATCCACCAGTCTCCTCTTTGTCTCCTACCTGGTAGCTCCATCTCTAGTGTCATTCTTCTACCAATGTATCCACTGTCCCTCCTCTGAACATGTCCAAACCATCTCAATCTGTGGTGTCTGCTAAATGTATACATACATTGTTACATGTATGCAACTGTAAAAAAAGGTTGACAACAACTGCTTATGTCTGAGGTTGTGGTCCATCTGAGAATCAAACCCAGGACTCCCTCTCTCTCTCTCTCTCTCTCTCTTTTGAGACAGTTAATGTATGTTTCTAATGTTGCTTGCCTTTATTTTCCAGAATAGAAATAAGAGGTTCAACATTTTCAGTGACTTTGAATAAATAAGGTATTATTAATATGATATTATTTATAGATCAGTGGTGTCAAACTCTAATTCACAGTGGGCCTAAAACTACAAACTGGGGTTGACAAAAACAAGGCAAAAAGGCAAAGCTTCATATTTATTGAACAATTGAAGACTATTTTTCTCTTCTTTCCAAATATGTTTATGTTTCAATATGTAAATATGTAACCATTATTTACATATTGAAACCAACTTTAGTTTTGTGTATACACTGAATCTTGAAGAACCACAGGTTAACAATACCTCCAAAAATTAGTGAAATTTGTTTCTTATGTCTCTATATCTGCAGCCTTTCCAGTTCCTTTTTGGGGGAAATCTTATTTAATATATTATTTAAAAACAACAATTTTCAAATTTTACTGTTTGGATTTTTTAATCCACAGACAACTAATCTGTGCTGTGGCCAAACTCAGTTTCTGTGTAATTCCTTGTGAGGACTGAATCTTCTTCAACCTTCTTTACATTTTTCCCTATCCCTGGACATAAGGATGCAATTTTTCCCATGTAGTCATGGAGCTACTGAGAGCAGCAGCGACTCCTCTGTAATTAAAAATCAAAAAGCGTCAGGAAATGACAGTGTATGCAAAGCCACAGTTATGTGGCAGACAACACATCGCTTCAGTCCAACAGTCACATCCCAGCATTAATGTGCAGCTCTGCAACCAACATGAATCCCAGGGAAAATTGAATCACAACAGAGACATAAAAACAACAACAAAGGGAGCGATGAACTTCCAGTGTTGAAAAGGAAGTTCAGGATGTGGTCGCAGGTTCAATTTGAGGGAGACAACACTCAGACACTCAGAACTTGAAAATGGAAAATCAGTCCTTTCATATTAAAGTAAATCAGCAGCTGACTTTATCTCAAAGGCTAAATGTCAATGTCACTACTTCTGACAAGTGATTTTAATATAGATTTTACTTCAATATCCAACTATCATCAAGGAAATTGTCTATACGTCAAACTCAGGTCGGGTTAGACCAGGAACGAGCAAACTTTTTGACTTGCGGGCCACAAGCGGTCCTAAAGACATGAGGGCCGAGTCAAGAAAAGATGGCAGGCAGAAAGATGGAACATTTGACACCATTAACTAGGGAAACACAGGTATTGCAAGCAAAGTGTAGAAGTGTAATGATAATATTATATAAATTATTTAATTTGGACAAGGTTGGTGGGCCGCAATGAAAAGCTCTACGTGCCGCATTTGGCTCCCAGGCCTTAGTCTACCCATGCCTGGGTTAGACCACCACACATCTATACTTGGACATACATGGACTATCTCTTTTATGAAGGCGTTGATTTCAAACAAAGACCATAGAATATATGATGTGTGTGGGTTGTTGATTTCACAGTCTCATTCTAAACAGATAGCATGTGACAGAGGAGCACACACACTCATTTACACTCTATACACACCTGGGAATCCCTGTAGTGTGGGTGGTCATCACATGACCACATGCACCTTAGCCTCGAACATATGGAAACACTTCATCTTCTCTTTGCGTCTAAAGCTGGAGCCAGAAGAAGATGGTGATCAATGAGAGACTGGACACCTCGCACACTAACACATCAAACTCCCTCTCACACACATCTGGACACATAGACAGTCTAGTGGTGATGATAATGGAGAAAACAAGCTTTATTCTAGGAAACTAACAAGATCACAGCTTTCACATTTCACTCTCTGTTCCACTGGCCGCCAGGAGTTTACGATCACTGGTACATGTTTGTGGAATCTGTCTTTAAAACAGGTGAAGTAATGATAATATGGGGATAATTAAAGCGTATATATATGTATGTATATATATATATATATATATATATATATATATATCTGTCCCTCCCTAGACTGTCGTAGCCAACAGTGTGCTGTGTACAATCTCATCTGCGTAAACCAACATGGCCACATTTTTTTTAGCGGAAAGTATCTCATTTTCATTCTCCACAACTGAAACCCAAATCACACTGCACCATTCTGTCAGCCTTCCTGTGGGTGATGAGCCCACTGGAAGTTATGTGGGTCAGGATGGTGCTATGATCAGAGCACCTCAGTGGCAACCTGGCACCTGGTGGATTAGAACCTGAAGTCTTCTGGTCCCAAGTGGCTCCTGAATTGTTGTCCCACCCCTGCTTATAATTATTTAATTATTAATAATTGCTTTATTACCCAGGATCAGATAAAAAAATTGCGATGTACATAGGAAGCATAGCTTGTGATGTAGAGAGAGATCATTTTGCTGGGTGGGGTTACGTAGGCAACAATAACTCAGGAGATTTTTCTTTTAATAAAACATAAAACATAAAGCAATATGTTTATAATCAGTGATTGAACATATCTCAGCCAAAAAAGTCTGACACTGCATGTTCTGTTCCTTGCAAGATGCGATTGAATTACATCTACTGAACACAATACGTTAAATTACTGAATATATTTTAGATTGCCATGTATATAATATAATAATGATAATAATATTTAGATAGAAATAGCAAGAACACAAAAATAAATAAAGAAACAGAATTTAAATATTTCACTAATTAATCATTTTTATAATGATAAATTTCTTTTTACCTTTTTATCTTTTAACATACATGCATTGACAATCAGACAAATGCACCTCCACATGTGTCTTCATATTTGGACTGTGATATAGATCCACAGGGTGGGGTGGAGCAGAAGGAGGAGGAAGAGGGAGATGAGGAGAAGCTTTACTTCTCTGTCCACCGTGACAGCAGAGACTCTTCCCATCCAGGGGTGGCCATTCTGTCCTGCAGGGGCCCCATGCAGGGATGACATCAGCGTCCAGGCTGTGACAGGCCCTGACAGCCGTATGTAAATTGAATATGACGAATTGTTCCCTGTGCATCGGCCTTCGCCACCTCTGAGCCACTGCGATGAAAGACAAAGGAGAGATGAGTGGGTGAGGAGAACAAAGTCTGTTTGATATGTGGAGGGTGAGAGGGTGAGACCAAAGACCGACAGCGGCTAAAGAAATCTCTAGATGATAAATCAAAAACCAAAATCTTCAATAGGTTCATTGTCAAATACAAGACAATCATGAAAAAAGGGCAAATATTAGACACAATATCCACCAAAGTTAAGACCCTGTAGAGACAAAACAGACAAGAAGAACACTCCTTGTTCGTAAACAATCAGGCATTAACCAAGTGAGAAGTTAAAAGTCAAGGCCAAGATTATTTTTGATTTTAAGCTGAGTGAAATAACAGAAACAATAGTACATTAGCAAGAACACAAAAAGAAACAAGCCCCAAACTGGCACAGAGCTGGAGCTTGTTTATAAATAGCCAAAAATACTACAATAATCAAAAACGCAGCTTAAAATATTCAGGAAATGCTACTAGTACAGGCACACCAAGAAATTGAAAAAACACATTATGTAAAAATTTGTCCACAGTTGAGACAGACATCTCATCAACAATATAACCAAAATATAATAATATGAAATTAAATGAAATAAACACAAAGGAAGACCAAGTTGTCTTCATTGATAATAATTAAAGGCCATCACAGAGTCAACATGTTCTGGTGTTGACGATAAAACTGATCTGATGTTTCCATCTGAGTCCCTGACGTTTCTTCTGGATGAATCTCAGTTCATCTCAGCTGCGACTGTTATTGTATGAATCTGATGCCTTTGAGTAAGACAGACAGACAGACATACAGACAGGGTGAAGACGAGGGTGGTCTGTATCTCCAGGTCTAACGGCAGTGTTTGCTCTGGTACTCCTGCAGAGGTCCACAGGCAGCACTTTATTTTCCTGTCGGCTGTGCTCACAGAACAGATCTGCTGGCCGCGCTCCAGAGGAGGACGAGCTGATGTATTTATGAAGACAGTCAAGAGTCTTGCTGAGACTCCTCCGCTAAAGTATGTGAGCAGTTAATGTGGTGGAGAAGTGGAGCCTCTGATCTCCGTCATCATCTATGGACCATATCTATGGTCATCATCATCACCATCAGAAATCCTCATGAATGGAGATACAACACAAATTGTCCAATTAGGCTTCTGTTAGCCACACGACATATTTCGATAAACGTTTCTTTATCTGTTACATGTCACGAAATATGAGCTGCATGGAACAGTTCGACATAGTGTCAACACACATGTACACTCACACGCACACACACACACAGCTCAAAGGGAGGGCAGCAGTTCAGGTTTCCAGACTCATCTGCCGTCAGAATGCGAGACCGTGAATAACTGTTTTAACACACAGCTGGCACAGTGTGTGGTCTGTGACACGCCATTTAAAGAACCCCTGTGTGTGTGTGTGTGTGTGTGTGTGTAAGACTGTGGAAAACTGTTTAACCAGGACATTTACTCTGATCCTGTGAAATACATTTCAGAAGCAGTTTGGATCATTTCCAGCGTAATTTCCATAAACACTGAAGCTTTGTGATTCAGTGGCTGACTTCCACGATATATCACACTCATTTACAGCTTATCAGAACTCAATCAGAGCTCAAAACTAAAGTTATTTCTTGCCCGGAAACTTATTGTGTTTGGATAAATTGTCAGAACCATTGAACAAAGCAAAATTTCACTTCTGCATTTAGCCCATCGCTTTTAGCACCCAGGGAGCAGTGAGTAGGGACTGTGCCATGCTCAGTGAACCTCAGTGGTAACCTGGCAGTTTGTAGATTTGAACCGGGAACCCTACAGACACATTTTGGTTTCTTAACCACAGGGCCACCACTGCCCTGTGGCTGACTGGTAGCAATTTCTCTGTATAATGTTTCTTATTCCTACATCATTTCTCCCCAGTACTTCAAGGCACCTTCTCAGAATTATTTAGAGACTTAGGATCTGTTTTTGGATTAGATAATATTAAATAATCTGTGACAAGAAGTCCATGTTATTGACTTCTCTGAATGTATTTATGACAGGGTAAAAGGGTGAAGTCTTTCTATCAGTTGTTAACAGGTGGCCAGCTGAGACACCTGCACCTCAGCTGTGACCAATCCAACAGGTCAGATGTCAAACATGCCTTACTGGAGACACATCCACCTTCATCTGGAGAAGAGAAGAAGACAGGAGAACAAATATGTATACATACATACATATATATGTGCATGATCCAAAAAAATTCCTGATTCAATTCAATATTGATTTTTGGATTCATGATTTAATTAAATTGATCTTACTTTATAAAAAAATAATCTGTGAATTTGTGATTCTGAATAACTTTCCAAAATTACTGCAGTTGACAGACAAGAAGACAAACAGAGTGAATCAGCTGAGCACTCCTCCATATCAACCTGCAGTAGAATTGATTTATTCTGTAAACTAGTTCCAGGAAACAGGTGACATTTCAAACTGTTCAGACAAAACTAGAAATGTTTACATGTCACTACAAATGGTAGGGCTGAGGTCCATAGTACTTCAAAAATGTATTTATCAATATATTATATATACATACAGCATTGTCCGGACCCATATAATTCTCATGTGACATATGGTTCAGTGTAATTTGGGTGGCAGTCATGGAAACTGTTGCCCTTGCAACCAAGTAATGGATAAGTGATTGCAGATGAATTAATGTATAATAATGGATATACAATAAAGTGCAAAGAAAATTATTTTGATAAAAACAGCTTTTAAAATCAAAGTGCTGTACTGTACTCCAAAAACAAACACAAATGGCTAAGGTGGAACATAAAGAACTAGACCTTTGAAATAGGCCCTCGGTGGACCCATCTGATTATAAACTATATTTTCTGCAGAATCAGAAGTTGCTCCAAATGTCCATGACTGATCATGATCCACTGTGCTGTTAATATTTCCCCAGTCGTGGAGAATACCCATGCAACAGACAGTATAAACTGTATGGATAAACTTCAGCTGCATGTGCACTTCTACATGATGGGTTCAAGTTCATCAGAAAAGACATTATAACACAATGCAACACAGCCCCAAAACATTAACATGAATAGATTTTGTTTTGTTCTTTATGAAATAATTCATATATGTGTATATATTTTGTATTCCAGTCTGTTTGTGATCTATTGCATCTATTATCAGCCTAAAAGATGACACAGGAATGGGTTTAATGTGTCTTCTCTTCAGCTTCCGTCTGCTCCTGTCCATTAGAACAAACGGCAGGTTCCAGGTTTCATCAGGAGCAGATGGATGATGGAGAAAAAACAAACATCAGAGAGAAGAAAAGGGAGGAGGAGGAGGAGCAGCAGAAGGAGCTGAAGTCAAAGTGTGAAGATGAAGCACAGATGTTTGTCTGTAGAAGAAGAGGAAAAGCAGCAAAAGTCCAACAGCTGGTCTGGGATCAGACTCATGGATCAGTGTGGACCGACGTGTACTTTATACACACAACAAAGAAAAAAAAACTCCTGAAGGGGAAAGGGTTTATTACTAATATATATATAATATAAGTTTTTATTTTAAAAAAATATATATAAAATATAATAATAAAACCAAACGGTAAATAATGCTGTAAATAAATATTGCATTATCTACTGTTTGGTTTTCTTTTCTAATTTTCTAATGTTGGAACACATGTACACAAATCAAAGAAAATCTCTAAACATCTATATCTTTATATGTTTATTCCAGTAGATAAAAGTTACTCTAGAGTCATGACGAGTGTAGTTAGATTTCTCTAGATATCTTGGGGCAGTGCTGGCCTAGCGCTTAAGGAACCAGGCTGGGGTCCGGAGGGTTTCAAGTTCGAATCTGAGGTCTCACTGAGGTCCACTGAGCACTGCACCATCCCCACTCACTGCTCCCCGGGTGCTCATAACTGCCCACTGTTCACTTTGGTGACAGGTTAAATACAGAGGTCACATTTTGTTGTGTGCAGTGGAGTGAATCACAATCACAAGAGTTTTCTTTCCTTCCTTCCCTTTCCTTTCCTAAACCAGGTGTGATTTTAACTCTTAAAATGATTTGACTCTGAAATTTGACATGGTGGTCCGGTCAGGGACAGACAAATGGAGAATTTGTGTGAACTCGAAAGTCATGATATAATGCTAAAAGCATTTTCTACACTTTCTTGTGGAAAGTTGGGGATATTGCAGGACAAAGGCCCAGTTAAAATGATAATATAATTTAAGAGTGCAAATCAAAAATGCTTGGAAAACTGTGCCAAACAGGCCACATTTGGTCCTCGGGCCATAGTTTGCCCTGGTCTGCTGTAGAGAGAAAAACAGAGAAAGTTCTGTGTCCTCTCCCTCAATGCTACAGACACAGGACTGCTATGTATTCTGTCCCTTTTGCTTTATCTTTGGGTTTTGTCCAGGATCAGCGTGAATGACAATAAAACTTCTTGAACTTAATATTTTGTGTTTGTATGTCCGGAGAGTGAATCCTTAAATACAGATCTCAGATCAGCCTGACTGCAGTGTCAGGCTGATGTTTGAGTCAAAGGCTGAAAAACTAACTGAGGACATGTGGGGGACACATGATACTGGGGCCCTGCATGCCTGTGTGGGTACATGTGCACGTGCATGCACATGCATGGGCACTGACTGTGTGTCCGGCTGTGTGCTGTGGACTGTACACTTTTGAAAACAGCACCGGTATTAGCATTGATAGTGTACAATATGGAGGCCAGGTTGGTGTTTTAACCAGATTGAGGTCATTTTAACTAAACTCTTATGCGAGCTAGGACAAACATTTTGACTTGCAGTCCTAAAATTGGTCACGGGGGCTGAGTCCTGAGCAGAAAGATGGATAATTTATCTGAACTAAGATAAGTGGCATAGAGAAGACATGTCTTCTTTTCCTTTCGGCTTATCCCATTTTTCAGGGGTTGCCACAGCGAGTCAATAACCTCCATCTCACCCTGTCCTGCGCATCCTCACCTCCAACTCCAACCACC
>JAFBJS010000277.1:586788-646743 GCA_016785265.1 Paraplagusia blochii | reverse complement strand
CACAATGAAGCTCCTTCTGACCCTCTCTGTACTTCTCCATCAACATCCTCAAAGCAAATATTGCATCTGTGGTACTCTTTCTCAGCATAAAACCATACTGTTGTTCGCCAATCTGTACCTCTTTCCTCAACCGAGCCTCAACTACTCTTTCCCAAATCTTCATGGTATGGCTCATCAACTTTATGCATAGAGAAGACATGTATAAAACCTAAAATCCTACATTTTTAATACCCTTTGGAGGGAAAAGGCAGAAGTATAATGATAATATTTAATTTAGATGAGGTTGGATGGACGCATTAAGAAGCTCCACGGGCCACATCTGGCCCCTGGACCTTAGTTTGCCCATGCCCGCTCCAGAGTTATCTTATTATGAAACCAGCAGATCATTGTTTAAACAAAAAAGTCATTATCACACATGAAAATGAAAGTGGAAGTGAATTGTCACCTTTGTATGAGGTGTTGACTCCTTCCACATCCCAGAGAGAAAAGTTTGTTTCCTTTTCAGTTTTCCCCCTTTTTTGATATACTAAGAACCAGGCAACATAGATAAAAGGAGACTTATCTATCTAAGAGGAGATGACACACAATTGTACATATCGGTACGGCCAGATGACCCAAACCCGCTAATTAAACTCCAAGACTGTCTTAGAGACATTCTGGCATGGATGACCCAGAATTTTCTGATGCTAAACACAGAAAAAACTGAGGTCATAGTCGTAGGGCTAAAACATATAAGAGCACCAATGTCAAATGTAACCATAGGTGGCACTACCCCAGCCCCCTGTGTTAAAGCAAGGAACCTGGGTGTCCTGTTTGATCAGGATTTATCCTTAGAGGAACAGATAAATCAAACCTGTAGAACAGCCTTCTACCACCTACGTAACATTCCATGCCTTTATAACCTCAAGGCTGGACTATTGTAATTCCCTTCTGTCAAGATGCCCAAATAAATCCCTAAAAAGCCTTCAAATGGTCCAGAATGTGGCATTCCACATACTGACTGGAACCAGAAGACGGGAACATATAACCCCTGTCTTGGCTTCGCTACATTGGCTACCAATAAAAAGTAGAATTGAATTTAAAATACTCCTTATCACATTTAAGGCCCTAAATAATCAAGCCTCACAGTATATCTGTGATTTAATCACCCCTTATCAACCAAATAGATCTCCCAGAGATCTATTTGGTTGATCAGTATCTATTTGGTTATGACCAGTAGATACCCAAAATTCGAGTCTACTGGTCATCCCTAAAATAAATAAAAATAGAACAGGTGGTAGAACTTTTAGTAACCAGGCTCCTCTCCTGTGGAACCAGCTGCCACTCTCAGTAAGAGAGTCAGATTCTGTCTCCTCCTTCAAAGTGAGACTTAAAACCCACCTTTATAGTATAGCCTATAGCTTAAATTAGATTAGGCACGCCCCGATTAGAGAGATCTTAAAGAGATGCTGCTACGGGCCTAGACTGCTGGTGGATTCTTCATTTCATCTTGCACATAAAATGGGTACATTGATTTTATGGTTCTATTCTTCTAGCCTGTTCTAAAATCACATTACCAGGATTTACTCACTTAAGTAACTGGTCCCACTCTTTTACAGTTTCTGCTGCCGCAAATGCACGGGATGAGCTCATCGACGAGACCAACCAGGACTTGAACTTTTTCTTTTCATTGTTTTTTGTGTATTGAAATTGTAAACTGCATGTTCTGAGTAACATCCACTGCACGTCTGTCCGTCACCTGTGGTTCTCCCTGAGGTTTCTACCTTTCTTTTTCCCCTGATAAAAGGGGTTTTTGTTTCGGTAATTTTTCCTTACCCTTGCTGACGGTGTAAGGATAGAGGATGTTACCAACCCTGTGAAGCCCCATGTGACAAACTGTGTTTTGTAAATGTGGGCTATATAAATAAAATTTGATTGATTAATTTGATTATCTATGTGGTTCCTGTGGATCAACTAATGACACTGCTGCTAAAGATTATTTAATTAATTAATCCACATATTGATTATTGACCCAATTAATCTAGAAAATATTGATTCCACCTCCGATTTAATCCCAAAATGTTCATTAGAAACACTTAACAAAGCAATTATAATTGAGACCAATACTGAACATTTAGCCTAAAATCAGAAAATAAGATTGAATCTGGAGGGGAGAGCATTAAAATAATCATATTTAATAACCAGAAACAGCCCAAAGTTGACCTGAGAAGTCCACAGACACCAACGAATGACTGACATTATCCAGAAAGCTGCTCCTGAACTGACCTGAGATGATGAACATTAGGCTCACAGATAATCATAAAGGAATAAACCAAATATTTCACACCCTGATCACGTGCAAATGTTATGATTGTATCACTGTATTATAGAAATAATGTTTTATTGGATTAACAGCTGACCCCCCAGGTCTACTGCACACACACACACACACACACACACACACACACACACGCACACACAGTCTGAGGTAGACTGATCAATGCACCATTATCTTCACAAACAGTGTAAAAATCTCAGAGGGAAACGCTGCTGATTGTTTTTCCACTGAGTTAAATATTACTGCAAAACACAGTCACACACAGATCAATGATGCTTTGCTCATTACAAACTGCAGTGTGATGATAATTAAACACTAATGTGTTGGTGGAGCAACAGTAGCAGCAGCAGCATCAACAGCAGCAAGCAGCTACCACTGCTTTAAGAACAGAAGGTAAAAACACTGAGTCAAAAAGATTAAGCGAGCGCTAAAAAAAAGGGAAATAAAATTATGCAGTTAAAAGTAATGACGCTAAATATAACTCTCCTAAAATTCAAAATAATAATAAAAAATAATGCATGGTATTTTAAACAGATGCTAAGGTTAGCAGTAACCCATTATATTCACACCAATGACAACTAAACAAATATTAATTATGGCAATACTTTTTTCATGAGGAATATTATTATTAATATTATTACTATTAGATGTTGTGGAAGTAGGGTTAATAAAAATTTAATTCAATACAAACTTAATTAAATCTTAAATAAATTAGAGACAAATTGTCATAAAAATAATTAAATTATTATAAAATTTATATTTTTCATACTCAATAATGATTCATCAAGATACATCGCCATCGCTTAATATTAAAAATCAGACTTTACCAGATATAACACTTTTTGAGATATATTGGCAAATAACTAGTAAACATTAACACAACTATTTATGTCAATATCAGACAGGTAATGATATAAATAATATATAGTAAATAAACACGACAAATTGGTAAAAGCTTTATGAAACTATTCAACAAAATAATCTTTTTGAGTTTTTTTTTTTTTAATACAACACACACAAAAAAAACCCAAAAACAAGAGAGAAGTCCCTGCAGGAACAATCTGGGAAAACACATGTTCATAACACATAGACTGACACAAACACTGTGTGTGTGTGTGTGTCTGCGTGCGTCCAGATGCTGCTGCACACCCTGGGCTGCTCCTTACAGACACAGCTTTAAACCATTAGCAGCAGACATCAGGACACACAGCTGATCCCAGAGGACACATTTCATCAGACATTAAAACACGATCTGGATCTCACTCAAGTTCTTCCCTGCTTTACTTATGGATCACATTTAAACTACCTCTGACTCACTTTTAGCTTTTTT
Source organism: Paraplagusia blochii (assembly GCA_016785265.1). Taxonomy (NCBI): domain Eukaryota; kingdom Metazoa; phylum Chordata; class Actinopteri; order Pleuronectiformes; family Cynoglossidae; genus Paraplagusia; species Paraplagusia blochii. Next base: position 643,096 of record JAFBJS010000277.1, on the reverse strand, counting down.
TTTAAAGTTCCTTCCCAGACTCACTCACTTGACTGACGCTATATGTTGTTGGTGTTTGTGTGTATGCGTGTGTGTGTGTGTGTACAGGGCTCCATCTGTATCAGGTTAACCCTCTCACAGCAGGTAGTCCTGAAGAGACTAAATCATGTGAAGGTTTAAGAGCATGAAATCCATCCAGGTCCTGGACACATGTCTCTCTCCTCAGACTTGACCTGGCTGATCTCTCAGACCTGCCGCAGCCTTTGCATTGAATTATGGGTAAGACACTGAACCCAAAACTCAATGACATCATAGTCCAAATGCAGCAGATCTCAGTTTAGACTCACAATCACCAACCTCACCTCTCCTGGCGGGAAACTACTCAGAGAACTTTCTCAATGGAGTTCTTCCTGCTGTGATGATCAAATGTTTATGACCCGAAAACATGCCAACATCAGGTCAGTTCAGGGCTGACCTCCTCAGAGCATCTGGACACACCTGCACCGCCTGGGACGTCTGAGCCGGTGATAAACAGTCTTGAGGGCCAGCACGGAGAAGCTCACACGTCTTCAATAAAGTGGAAAAAACAGGTTTTGTTTTATTAAATTCTCTTTGACCTAAATTTGTGCAACAACAGACCACAGATGTTGGTTCTGGATTTTATATTTTGACTTTCACCTCTGAGCTCAGAGAATGTGAGCTTTATTTAAGTGATGGATGTGAATTTATGTGAACTAAAAGCGTCTGCTTGTCACATAAGTGTAAGTGCAGGAGAACATCTTAAATAAATGAGGAGCGTTGGGGAATTCCTCCCGGGCGGTCCATGTTTTTCCAGCTCTGGAATCATGTTTCCAGCTCTTCCTGCTCTTCCCCGTCCGTTGGAGGCCTCTGATAACAGCTGATGGAGCTGGTGTGATCTTTCGGACTGAGTTGATTTAATCAGATCCAGCTGCATTTCCCTGTCCACATTAAGTCTTCAAGTAGAAAAGTGGCTGCAAAGTTAAACCAGCTGGTCCAGGACGAGCCACCAAAGGAGGTGTGAGCCGGAGCTGGACCTTCAGGATGAGGACCATGGTGAAATATGATGAATGAAGTTTCACTCAAGAGATGTTTTATTCAGACACGGTTGAAGGCTCTGGGGTCAATTCAACGCAAACTAGGGTAAATATGCTACCGTGGTTGCATTGTGGTAGTGGGTAGGATTTTAGGTATTTTTAGTTAAAAAAAAATATTCTTCTGTTATTCTCATCTAATACAGATCATTATTTTTTATATGTGTCCAAGCATGACATCGATCTGCTGCTCACAGTGTATGAGTGAATCACAGCTACCAGGTTAGCACTGAGGTCCACTGATCATAGCACTGTCCACAGTCACTGCTCGGGCGCTCTAAGCTGTCCACTGTTCACTTTGGTGATGGGTTCAATGTAGAGATCAGATTTTGTGGTGTGTATCACAATATTACAATGACAAGGAGTTTTCTTTCCTTCCTTTTAATATTTTCTGCAGTTAAAGTGATCTAAAGTGCAAATGTATTGGCTGACTCAACAATATACCTGTTCTGTTTTTTTTAGTACATTTTAAATATTTTCCCTTTCCTCCATCATAAATTATGTGTATTTTAGAGCACGACTGTTAGACCTCTCAGTTATGCTCATGTAGCTGTTCCCCTTGTTCTGAAGCTATTTTTTCTAATTTAATTGCATTTGGAATTGTAATGGTTATGTCATATTTTACAACATTTTTATGTGTTTTTACGTCTCTCTTCACCAATCTCTGATATAGATTATATTTCTTTTTTAGGCCAACTTTTAGCAAAGAAAACCCAATAGTCTTCTTCTTTCAGCCTGTCCTTTTTTCAGGAGTTGCCACAGCAAGTCAACAATTTCCATCTCCCCTGTCCTCTGTATTCTTAACTCTAATTCCAACTACCTCCATGTCCTCCCTCACTGCATCCATCAATCTCCTCTTTGTCTCCTAACTGGTAGCTCCATCTCTAGCATCATTTTTCTACCAATGACCCACTGTTCCTCCTCTGAACATGTCCAAACTATCTCAATTTGACTTCTCTAGCTTTTTCTCCAAACCTTCCAGCGAAGAAAACTTAATAATAAGTTCTATAAACTTCCTTATTTTTTAACTGATATGAGATTAGGGCTGATTTAACAGCTCTCCACCTCGTGTGACCTGTTGCGTTTCCTCCTGCCAATGCTCCGTCCACTCCTGATGCTGCTGCTGCAGTTAGTCACCAGTGTTTAAACAGGAGCCAGCGAGTAATTCCCTAACCAGCAGCATGACAACGGAGGTGGCACCAACACTCAGATTTCACGTTTGGTCCCAGAAACACGTCACGGCAGCAAATATGCTCTGGCACAAGCATGCAGCGGTTGTCAGCCACAGAACATTCTTGGTCTTTAGGAACAGGAGTGGGGTGTCATCCCAGAGGCTGGTGGAGAGACTGATCTCAGTCCTTCACCCAGGTTCTCTATGAGCTGTGGTCCAACTGTTCCTATATTTTCACAAATACAATTAAACTGACAACCCTCCAGTTATATGCAGTCATACAAAGATCTTAATATCAGGTATGTTTTTTTTTTTAAAAACTATATATATATATATATATATATATATATATACTATATATTTTAAAGCAACTAGAAAAAACTGTTGTTGTTTATGCTGTTTTTGTCAAGCATCTTCAGTCTGCGGACAGACACAGTAAGACCTTTAAATATCCTTTGAGAAATGCTATGTTAAGCTACATTTCAGTCAGTTTTTATGTGTGAGAAATGTATACTAAGCTGAAACCTAGTACAATTAGGTTTCTGTATTGTTTTAGTACAATACAGGAAATCTTTTAGTCTTGGTCCAAGACACTATATCTAATTTAGATAAGTCTTTATTCATGTATTCTGTGTCTGTACAACAATATATCACAATGTCTTGTGTGTATTGTCATTTTTTAAAATACATTTTTCAAGAACATTTTCCAGTCAGAGGCCAGTGTACACTGTGCCTTTTTGCCACAATTCTTTAGTCTAATGACTATTTCCAACCAACGATTGTTGGCTGCAGATGTACAGGAGACAGTGGTGGCCTAGTTTTTAAGGAACTGGACTGGAGTCCTGCCAATTTGACCACTGAGGTCCACTGAGCATGGAACGTCCCCACTCACTGCTCCTTGGGCGCTTAAAGCACAGTTCACTGTCTACTTTTGTGATGGGTTAAAAACAAATGTGACATTTCATTGTGTGTAGTGGTGTGTATCACAATGTGACAATGACAAGGAGTTTGCTTTCCTTTACTACCAGAGCCAACTTGGCTAACCCTTAACAGGATTTATGAGCAAATCATATGGTTAATCAAACAAGCGGAGTAACCTCGCTATTCCTTAAGATGCTGGGACCTCTGAAAAACTTAGAAGAATTTTCAAGGATCCCCAAATTCCAGTCTATTTCAAGCCCACCAACACTCTTAGACAGAAACTAGTCCACCGTAAAGATAAAATACCCCATCACCAACAGAGCAATGTTGCACATGCAGTACAGTGCAAAGAGGACTGCCCTGACATCTACATTGGTGAAACTAAACAACCACTGTACAAACGCATGCAACAACACAGAAGACCCAACTCATCAGGGCAGGACTCTGCGGTTCATTTACACCTGGAAGAGAAGGGACACAGTTTTGTGGATGAAGACGTCCAAATCTTGGCCAGAGAAGACAGATGGTTTGAAAGAGGAGTGAAGGAAGCCATATATGTCAACCTGGAGAAACTCTCTCTCAACAGAGGGGGAGGACTAAGACACAATCTTTCATCCACTTATACAGTTGCTTTCAATTCTCTACCCAGAAAATTTTCTTGTGACCAGACCAGGGCTCTATCACAAAGAAGAGAAACAATTGATACCAACACTACCCCCCATTCCTCCATTCACACCTCTAATTCAACACAGAGCTTGTCTTGTACAGGGTGTGACACAACACCCTGTAACCCCACCTCCCTCCTATAGACTTTTGCAGTTGCACAACAACCCCCCTTTCACAGGTATGCAGCCTAGTTTAAGGGATATATACCAGGAATCCCCTGTAGTCGGTTAAAACTGAAGAAGCCTCTTGGATGAGAGGTGAAACGTCTTCAAGAAACCTACTATGTCCAGTCCCAAGTCCCAGTCAAAGTTGAGTCTTAAAATTCGAGTTGTGAAGTATACACTGGTTATGACATGGAAATATCAATTAATTGGTGCATGAAAATTAAACATGGTACAAATTCTGACATTGTATCCATGATTTCCACTGCGACATGCCACACTGTGCATGTGCAAACATAGATACGGAGGAGAAAACAATTAAACAACAGGGAGCAGCAGGGAAGAATTGTTGTCATTGTGTCTCAGAGAGTAACTCAGAGCATCAGGGTATCTCCCCTTATCAACATTTTCTTCTTTCTCCTCTTTCCTAGTGGATCACAACGAGATTTTTGATTAATTTTACGTTTTTAACAAGACCTCTTCTAAACATAAAAAAAAACATCTTCCGCATCTTTATTTACATTACAATACATTTGGCAGATGTTCTTATCCAATGCAGTTCTAGCTATAAGAGTCATGTGTCCTGTATGACTCTACAGTCTGATCAGTTATCATGTACAGTGTGTACAGCAGATGGATGTCATGTCTGGCTTAAGTAACATGTAATCTAAACCTTTATCAAATCTATGTTTACTCCCTTGCATCATCTAGACCAATATGATGCTAACAAGGCTCTTCTATATTAATTGAGTTATTCCTTTGCTCCATTTTTGTTTTCCGCTGGATAATATTCCTTCAATTGTATTTTTGGTTTAACTCAGCACCATGAGAAGCAGCTCTCCACTGCACCCGTCAGCGCTCATCTTCAGGCTGGGAAAGAGAGAAGCTGATGAGCTGCTGATGGATATTTATGAGGATCCTCGTCAGCACAGTAGCAGATCACAGTCAGAACCAGAATGCAGGAGCTAGAGTCATTCATGGGTTTTTCATCATGGCACACAACATGTAAGCAGCAGCTGTCAGTCAGAGCTGGTCATCCTTCAACTGCACACTGACCACCAGGATTTAACACTGGCTTCTGTTACCCTGAGAGGAAGTGAGACCACTCCTCAGTGTTTTCAGTTTTCAGAAGAATGTTTTATAGAAGAAATGAACATAGATAGACGTTGCCCAAACACACTCGCTGCTGACACAATCAATAAACAAAGAACAATCTCCGCGCCCCCCATTTCAGTCACAGTAGTGCAACTGCAAAAACACAATTGGCACAATAAATAATAAACACATTTAGAAAATAAAAGAAAGGTAATAGGAACATCACAAGGAACATTTTAACAATAATAAAAGGTTACCAAACTGTGCTCCCATGAGCCCTTGGGCCACCAGCACACCCCTTTCGCCACATAGCCCCCACCTGAGGGGTCAGTCGTCCCTGACAACCCTATCACCCAGCAAAAAGTCTCTCAAGTGTTCAGGGCGCCGTCGCTGACAGAGGGGGCCTGATGCTCCTCAAAGGAGCATCTCTGGTACGGTCAGCGATTCACCCTGACCGTGGGTTGAATCGCTGACTCCCTCCTCAATGGGAGACGGGGCAAGAGGCCGATAGAGCGAAAGCCTTTCCTGGTGCAAGACCACCATACGACTCCTGTCAGACAAGCGTACCCGATACAACCCGTCCACAATCACACCTGGCCCCCGCCAGTGACTCTGAAGTTTCGGGGAGACACCCTTTTTTTGGACAGGGCAATACACCCAGACCTTGTCACCAGGTACAAAGGCCTGCCCTTTGCAGTGCCTGCCCCTTGCAGTGTTTTAGGCCCTTGTCCTGGGCTTGGCGGGTGTAGGCATGAACGACCTGCAGGCAATCCCTTAACCTGCGTTAGTAGTCCATCTCCTTTCCCCCAGCAATCTCAGCCTAAAGTGGGGCTCCAAATACTAAGTCCACCGGAGTACGGATCTCTCTACCAAACACGAGAGCTGCAGAAGTGCACTGACTGCCGTATGATACGACCATAAGACCAGGGGCAAGTGGTGATCCTAGTCTTGCTGGTGTTGGCTGGTAAGTATAGCAAGCTGGACCCAGACGCCGACACACCTCACGAAAAACCTGTGACTCAAAATTCCGCCCCTGGTCACTATGGAGCTCAGCAGGGGCCGCAAAGCGGGAAAAGATTTCATCAAAAGTTTTTCTGTTGTCGTAGTTGCACTTTGATCCGGCACCGCATAAGCCTCTGGCCACTTGGTAAAATAGTCCATGGCCACTAGGATGTAACGGTTACCAGAATCAGTGACCGGAAAGGGACCAAGGGAATCACAACATTGCACATGCAACTCCACATCATGCCGACAACCTGGCCAGTAGAACCTGCCTCTGAGATGACGCAGGGTTTTGGAGATCCCATAATGCCCCGCCCCCACTGAGCCGTAGAAGTTGCGGCACCAGTAGCTGCAGACAGCTGTTACCCTGCCTGGAAGCATGCCACCGCGGGTAAAACAACCCATCATGTACCTCAAGATTGCCCCATTGTGAGAAGTAGGCTTTCACCTCAGGACTCTGTGCTTACATCTCAGCCCTCTCTGGACGTTGCCCTATCTCCAACCACCCTCTCACCAGCACTAAGGCTCCATCAGCCTCCTGCTGCTCCCTCAACTAGGAGATGGTCAGTGGAAGCCATAGCCCATCATAATCAGTACTCTGGACACTTGCTACCAACTGTGTTACCTGATCCCTTTCTTCCTGTATCTGACAGTAACAACAATCCAAAGACGCACAGGGACGACGAGATAGTGCATCAGCGTTACCGTGATGTCGACCCGCCCAATACTAGATTTCAAAATCGTAACCCTGGAGAGCCTCTAACCACCGAGCAACCTGCCCTTCTGGCTGCTTAAAGTTCAGCAGCCATGTCAAGGAAGCATAGTCTGTAAGAATGAGGAAGTGCTTACCATACAGGTATGGGCGGAAGTGCCGCACCTCTGAGACAACTGACAACAGCTCACGCCAGATGACACAATAGTTCTACTTCCTCTTGCTGTGACAGAATTACTCCAAGCCCTACATTGCTGGCATCTGTATCCAGTATAAATTGGGCTGCGACAGCCAAAACGGGGGCCTCAGTGAGGGCTGTCTTGAGCCTGCTGGAAGCAGTTGTACAGGTGTCATTCCAGACAAATGACTGACCTATGTCAGTCAACCGGTGAAGTGGGCTAGAAATAGTGGCGAAGCCTTGAATAAAGCGGCGGTAGTAAGACGCCAGACCTAGAAAACTCAGCAGCTGGCTGACATCAACAGGAGTCGGCCAGTCCCGTACAGCAGCTACCTTTGCTGGGTTGGTGGCAACGCATTGGCCACTAACCACATGTCCCAGAAACTCAGCCTCTTTGGTCAGCAGGTGGCACTTGGCTTCAACCTCAAGTCTGCTTGCCCAATAACAGTGAATATTTCTCACGAATTGGACAGGGCTCCTTCAAAGTCACGAGCATGACCAACAAATCATCAAGGTACACGATACAGCGGCTGCACGGATTTTGCACAGCTTCCATTGTCTCATCATAGAAAGAAACAACTTGTTCAGCATGTGAAGACAGTTCAGGCGTTAGCCACGCCTGAACTGGTTCACTGTTCACTGTTGTAGGATGTGTTGGCTGACGAGACACAGTGGGGCGGTGGTTGTTGCGTTACTGCTGGTTTATCCTCGGGTTGCTGCTTCCGATCCCTCTTCTTTCCCGCCTGGTTGCGATGTAGCGACACAGTCTTGTTACCAAGAATGATGGATGGCTTCCTAAGGTCAACAAATCCAGGCCAATGATGCAAGGGTCTTGGATGTCGACACCCAGAAATCATGTGACAACTCTTGATCTCCAACCTGTATCCACAGAAGCTTCTTCCCTCTCATACCAGCTTTCTCTCCTGTCACTGTCATCAGCTGAGTATTGGTCTGAGACCATGTGGCTGCAAGTGGACCAGTTGTTCCCGGTAGGATGCCAGGGCGAACCAAGGATATTGTGGATCCAGTATCCACCAGTGCCCGGCAAGGGTGGCCATCCAGTTTGCAGGTCAAATACAGTTCCTTTGAATGTCCCAGGCGCCCAACCAGGGTACATCGTCCTTGGAGGGGGGTTGGAAATTGATGGGCTCCTCTCTACATCACTCCACTGTTGTTTGCCGTCAGCTGGTTCGTTCTGACCTTAGGCGCTGGTGCAGGACAGTCACGGGCAATGTGACCAGGCTCATCACAACAGTAGCACCGGTTAGTCAACCGGGGTGGAAGCTGTCTTGTTGGCATGCGACGACGCTGGAGTTGAGGGGGGAGACGCTCGTAGTCTGCTCCCCTGACGTGTGGTTGGTGAAGGGAGGATCTCTGTCGACCAGTCTGTTGTGGGCAGATTTTCGCTTCAGCACGTTCAGCTTCACGAAGAGCCTCACTTAAGGCGAACATGTTGCCACAGTGGTTCTGGAGCAAGCCCCTGCAGAAAAGAATGGAGGGCAAGCTCTTCGTGGGCCGCTGCGGTGAACCGTGGGTATCCATTTCGGGCGTGAAGTTGATTATCAGCAGCAAAGTGCCCAATCTCTCTTCAAGTTGGCGGTGACGGTTGGCCAGTCCCTGCTCTGGTTGGCGGATGGTCGACGTCCGAACCGCCGTTCCAATGCCTGCGTCAGCTTCAGGAGGCTCCACTGCTCTCTTGGAGCCAGGTTGAGGAGGACTTGCAAAGCCTCGCCTTCTAACAATAGCGCCAGGTGGGTAGCTGCTTCTTCGTCAGTCCAATCACTGTGCCATGCTGCTAGCTGAACCTGAGACAGGAAGGGTTCTAGCAGCGTTATTCGTTGAATTTGGGGAGTTTGGCTGCTGTCCTCGGTGATGCATTCAGGCACATCTGGTCCAACCTGGGGTCCAATGGTGGCTCAGTGGCAGCTGGTAAATCTCTGAGAAGGTAGTTGGCTGCTGCAGAACCACCTCCATCCTCCAGGCGTTAGCGAGTGTCAGCGAACACCATTTCTCCCTCCATTGTAGCGCCTCTCTTTCCTAGAGGGTGGCGCATGCGGCAGTGCTGGAGCCGTCAGGCAATGGCAGTCTTTGCTTTGACAGCTGGAGGATCTTGAGCTAACGCGCCTCAGTTCCAATTCTTCTTTCAGCACTCTGACTTCGTTCTGTAGCTTCCTATTCATCCCACTTCTGACACCAATGTAGTGAGCTTGAGTAGAGAGGAAGTTTTCAGAGGAATATTTTATGGAAGAAATGAACAGGGACACACGTTAACAAAACACACAATCAATAAACAAACATCAACATTCGCGCCCCCCATTTGAGTCACGGTGGTGCAACTGCAAAAACACAATTGGCACAATATCTAATAAACAAATTTAAAGAATACAAGAAAAGTAACAGGAACATTACAAGGTACATTTTAACAATAATAAAAGGTTACCAAACTGTGCTCCCATGAGCCCTTGGGCCACCAGCACACCCCATTCGTTACAATATGATAGATCATGTCTGGACTCCTCAGGACGAGGACTGAACAACAGTGTTGGGGACCTTTTCCCCTTTTCATTACTCTTCTTCTTTTCCTTTCATCTTGTCCTTTTTTCAGGGGTTGCAACAGCAAGTCAACAATTTCCATCTCTTACGGGGCCCTGAACCATCCAGTATGGAAATCGTTTTGTAGCCCTGTTATTGTTTTGGTTCAGTTTTTACAACGCAACCCTTACATTTATTAGCTTTGGACCAGCACTAAGCCAATCATCATGCAGAAGCTCAACTCCTATACCCAACCACATCTCTATTGACGTCTGCAAGGCTTTAGGTTCTAATCCACCAGCTGCCAGGTTGCCACTGAGATGCTCTGATCAGTTGTCTGTTGGGGGCTGCTAAAATAACAGTTCTGTTACTCATTACTGTTGATTGCGGTTATATAAGCTACAAGATTAAATGAGTTGTAGCCCCCTTTGACGTTATTTTTTCAGTTGTTAACCTGTAATGATTCATTTGAGTGAATTTACAAACTTTTGGTGACCTTTAGATCTTTGTGGCTTAGATCTTTGTGATCTTTGACCAAGCTTGTTCACATTGAGCTTTGTCTACAGGACCACTGTGAGACCAGCAATGATTTAGAGACATACAGTAAACAATAGGTAGAAGACAGGAGGTAGAGCTGGGGGTGGAGGAGTTAAAGATGCTGAGATTCTCTTTAGGAGAGACAATGATGGACAGGATCAGGAATGAGGTGATAAGAGGGACAACAGGAAGGTTTGGAGAAATAGCTAGAGAAGGCAGACTGAGATGGTTTGGACATGTAGGAGACAAAGAGGAGATTGATGGATGCAGTGAGGGAGGACATGGGGGTAGCTGGAGTTAAAGTAGAAGAGGGGGATATGGAGAACGAGGATTCTAAGATCACTTTGAGCTTCTATTTAGTTATTACTGTTGATTAATAGCTTTTTATCCGGATCCTGTGTGGGCAAACTAAGGCCCAAGGGACCAGATGTAGCTCATGCAGCATTGCAATCTGGCCTGACAAACTTGTCCAAATAATCCATATAACTGGTGTTGCATCATTATAGTACTTATGCCCTTTCCTAGCAATGTCTAGCTTAAAAATGACACAGAGTGAGCTTAAATCATTTAAGCATTCTGGACTTTTACATGTCATTTATCGTAAGTCACCCAATGGCTCCATCTATTTAATCACAACCTGGACTCTGTGCTCGATTTTATTACTAAATATGGCCCATTAGTTGAAAGGTTTGCCCACGTCTGGTCTTTATCTAACTATGAATCTGTAAAATCCCACAGTAATTCTAAAAGTCTGGCCACGAACAGAACAACTCGTTTTGAAATATGAATTGAGAAAGACATGGATGTCACAGGGATTGCACTTTTTAGACAATTGATGAAACCAATAATAAACATCACTGCTTTGCATTAAATAAGAAGGGATCCTTTAAAACAGTCAGTAAACCTTTCTTCTTTTCTCCGGGCAGCTGTTAATGCCAGTGACCATGTGAAGGAGGAAATCAGTTCAACACTCGGCTCCAGCAGACGAGAGAAGGAGAAGAAAAGGGCAGAGGGGAGACATGTCAGAGTAAGTTACAGTAAAGAAAGGATAGAGTGACAGTGAGAAAGAGTCAGTGTGATTGGCTCTGCTGTCATCTGGACAGAGGGAAATAAAAGAAAACATGCTGCCACTCAAAAGGGGGAGAGGAGAGAAGGAGAAGGAGGGGGACGATCCTCCTCTCCTCTTCATCCATGTGGTTTCCTTATGTTGCTCTTATAGGAGGAGCTGAGTTCACAGATAGAAGATGAGAGAGAGTGCCATGCAGAGAGTGGGTGGAGAGGGGAGTGGGGAAGAGGGAGAATGGGAGAGACAGGGTGAGAAGGTAAGGCAAAAGGTTAGCAAGATGGTGGACAGTGAGTATGAGAGTAAGAGAGAGAGTAAGAGAGAGAGTGGGACAGAAGTTTTGGGAGAGAGAAATGAAGAGGAAGAGCTAAATTGTGAGTGACTGGTTGAGAGAGAGAGAGAGAGAGAGAGAGAGAGAGAGTCTCCTTTTTGTCCTGACTCCAGACAATCTGCTGTATATTAGTCAGAGAGAAAGTGCAGCCTTCAAAGAGTGGACCTGACTCTGTATCTGTTCCTCCGTCTTCCCCTTTATAAAAACTGCTTCGTTGGATGTTCAGGCGGCAGCAGCAGCCATTTGACTTCTCTGCTGATGAATGGGACATGGCATTTATGCTAATTCTCCTGGTTTGTTGAGCAGAGCCGCAGCAGATTTCAAGTTTGCAGATCAGACGCAGACAGGAATTCACACGTGTGGCAGAGAAGCCCGAGAAGAAGGCTGAAAGTTCACAGGCAGTCGACTGTGACAAAGTTCAATTTGTTAGAAAGCAATAAAAAGAAACAGACACAAAGACTGATGTCATCATTGACAAATACTAACAAACACAGCAAGTGCTGCACACAGATCATCTAAATGTGATTTTAGGCTACTTTATCAGAGGACATTGGTGGCCTAGTGCTTAAGGAAGTGGACCTGGTAAGAAAGGCTTCAGGTTGTAATCCACCAGGTTACCACCAGGGTGCAAAGGGCGTAGCACCGTGTCGACCCACATCACTTCAACCCACACAAAGGCTCACAGTATGGTGCAGTGTGATTTGGGTGGCAGTCATGGAGAATCATATGACATAGGATGAATCAATGATCCACTTTCAGGTGTTCTTTATAAAAGATTTGGGTTCATTTTAAGCAACATTTTTTCATTAAAATATTCTATATATCCGTTTTGTATCACATGCCAATGATTCTTTATTGTTATTGTCAATCAAGAAATGTAAATCAGTGGTTCTCAACTGGTTTCACTCTGGGACACACATTTTGTGGTCATTAAGTCATGACCCATTCTCATAGAATTCAAACCAAGCAAATTGAATAAAAAAAAAGCCTTTGAAAATTCACTTCCTATAAGTGTGCCTTTCAAAATAAGAGATTTTATAAAAAAAAAAAAACATGCTCAACAGCCGACTCACTATAATTTAGCTGATTTTTGGCCAGCTAAATCAGTTCTGAATGGTGCACCCATTCAGAACGGGTCCTCAACCCACTTTTGGGTCGGGATCCACCAGTTGAGAACCACCGCCCTAAATAACTAACCTTGTTGACATTTATGTTTGGGCAATTTTTCTTTACTTATACTACGTTTCTATTGACATCTCAGCTAAATTACAATTTTTTTTGCAAAAATCTAATAATTATTAAATTGTCATATTGTGTTGATATTTTTATCTCTAAAATATTTTAGTCTTTTGCAAAGAGACCAGATACACTTCTCCTGATCACAACTTCACATTTCATGGACAAACTGACTTGGGCACAACTCTAAACCATGACATCAGACCATCAGTGTGACATGATGTCTCATTTTCCTAAACCTCTGGCAGATGAACTCAAACTACCTCTGATGATTTTCTCATCCAGAGTTAAAAATGAAAAGACGACAATGAGTTTGCTGACGAACACAGCAGCTCCAGATGTTTCATGATATTGCTTCTTTTTTGCAGCAGCAGATAATTTGCAGATTGTTTTCATGATGTAGGATGAAGACGTCCTGCTTGTCAGGGCCTGAGGTTTTCTGACTAAAGAAAATCCTTGACCCTGCTTTGCCTTGAAATTATAATGATTGCATGTGCAGGCAATTGAGCCTGTCAATCTTTGTGTATGTGTGTGTGTGTGGACATTTATGTATGGCTAAAAAAACATGGTTTGTATTGCAGCTTCATATACACGCTGACAAAATGTTGGGTATACGCTTTTTAGGTTCACTTTTGATGGCTGTTATGGAGTAAAGAGAAGTTCGGAAACTGCTGGCCTTAGTATAAAATTCTTAGGTCAGAGTTCACCAAAACACAAAGAAACACGACTACTACTGTCTCCTGTGTTCATGGTGAAATAATATAAAGTGTTTTCTGTGTCCATTTCACAAAATATTAGTGAATATATTAATATATATCAATTAATATATTAATATTAATATTCCTAGTGATGAAGGCAGATGACCTTCAGTCGGATGCACAGGGTGTGATTTTTTCCAATCACAGTATCCAACTGCTACTCACACTCCCAATCACACTCCCATGGTGGGATGTGATTGGACTACTCACACTGTACGATCCTACATGTCTGACTCCTGTAGCCACGACTCCTTTGGAGTAAAGCACATGCCAAATGTATGGCAGTGTAATCTGTAAATAAAGACAGGGAGAAGGAAGAAAAAGCTGTTGGTGAGATTCACAGATGCTCACAGTTCTCTGACAATTTGTGTCATTCTGTGAGCAGATACTGAAATGAAAAGAGATGTTGACGTGGTCAGTCTGGTCTGTCAGTTCTGTCATGCTGCTTTACTTGTTTTCTTTTCGTATTCATGTTCATGCGGGTGCACTGTGTTAGGCAGTCAATTGTGATGTGATAATTACTTGTCGTAAATGAATAATCTGCTGTTGTCTTTATGGCTTTTGTCCTGAGAAACTGTAGCTGTTGAGTGAGTTTGCGAAACCTTCTACCACAATTGGGTCCTAAAATTGGAAAATCAATGCCTGTTTAGTAGCAGATACATGAAGCGTTAGTGGGAACAAAAAAAAAACAAAGCCCACTAGAGTCATGCATTAAAGCAAAAATACTTAAATGATTTTGTCTTTTTTATGCCATCTATAGGAAAAACATGGGCATTGCAGAGAAACGTAGAATAAAACGTATAATCACAATAGAAACCTATGATATCATATGGTCAGGTTTGGTGAACCGGATGACCAAACTGGACAGGCTGCAGCCGGCCCCCGAGCCTTAGTATCCCTGGAATGCCGAGAATGGCACTATTTTCTTATTTAATAAAAATAGTTTAATAAGTTCTCTCAACTTTGTTGTATATAACATATATATTGTAATAAAAGGTAAATAAGAATTTAAGGGATTTTAGAAGAAGAATACGCAGGAGCAACTGGTCTACCTGCTGCCTCGCGTGGCCAGTTAGTGCTATTGTACAGATTTTATTTTATTTTCAATACTCTAAACACTAATTAAATGTTGTCATTAAAAATATTCCTACAGATAAAGTGAAATTGAACTAATGAACATATTCAAAAGTTGCTGTACACATTTAATTAAAAAACTTTACCGTGTTGCAGCTACTTGTTCGTGTTGAATAACTTGGCGTAATAGCATAATGGTGTAAATTAGCATTTTATCACAGAACGTCAGTCAACGACTGAGGGAATTTTTTTTTTAACTTTGGTTTCACGCTCTTGGAATGGTCCTGGTCCGGTGCCAACGTGTCACCTTTCTGCAGCTGTGCTCCCGAGCGTTTGCTGACAGCGGCTTCAACAATTAAAGCTGAACAAATAAATGGTTCTCACAGTGAGCGCAGAGGTGAAATTGGCTGGATTCAAGCGTATCCTTCAAAGCAGATGTGTATTTTTAATGTACTGTTTGCTTGGAGTGTCCACACCTGCTTCAGTGTGGACTCACACTTGATCAAATTTAGAACTGCTGTCAGTGACACTTCCAACAAATACTCCATTGGCAGGAAAACCTCAACCGCGTAAATGCTTAATACTAGTCAGACTGAGCCACGATTAGCAAATAAATTGATTAGGCAAATGACAATAACTACTAATTGCAAATCCTTCAGCTTGTCCCTTTTTCAGAGGATGCCACAGCGGGTCAACAGTTTCCATCTCTTCCTGTCCTCTATATCTTCAACTCCAACACCAACTACCTCCATGTCCTCCCTCACTGCATCCATCAATCTCCTCTTCTACCTGGTAGCTCCATCTGTATTATCATTCTTCTACCAATGTATCCACTGTCCCTCCTCTGAATATGTCCAAACCATCTCAATCTGTCTTCTCTAGCTTTCTGTCCTGTCCTGTCGATCCTTGTCTCTTCTAAAGAGAACCTCAACCTCTTTAACTTTATGAATGGCAAATGCAATTTATATTTGCGATTTATCTTTCAAGAAATATTGACGAACAAATGGATAAACATTGGGAAATGTTTATCCATTTGTTTGTCAATATTTCTGTTGCTGTTGAAAAATTGCCAAAGTTTAATAAAATGTTACCCCAACAAAAAAGAAAAAAGTCCCTCAACTTTAACTATGAATAGCATAATAAGCCAACATAATTATAAGCCAAATAGAACAACAACTCTTTCAAATATTTAAGTCATAAGAACAAAGATAAATCAAACACACCTGAAAATAAAATATTCATCAAAAAGCATGTAGAGGAGACATTTGTCTTACAAATGCAACACGACTCCCTAAACTATTACTGGGTCATGTGGGCAGTAGCCTCAATAATCAAAATAACACAAGGTTCTGAGTTTTAAGGATTTGAAAGACAAAGAGGTGAAGAAATGAGTCTGCAGTCTGAGATGCATCATGGGAGCGTGGGTGAGAACAAGGCCTTAAGTGAGGAGACAACAAAATGTCAAGTATAATCAATCAATCAATGAAATCTTTGATACTAGAGGATTCACTACTGCCCATTGCGGTCAATATTAGGGCTGTATTATGATATTAGTTATTATTATTAATATCATAAAGTACAAACCTATGCATTTCAGAAATGTGTCCATGTTAATGATGAGCAAACAATCGTCTTAGCTCCCGTCTCTCCTGTAATGCTCCTGTCCTCAATCACTGACTGTGATGCACAGGTGAGTCATGTATGGTGAAACTGGATCTTTCCAGGTCCACTGCTGGAGAACACTACAGCTTTTGCAGTCAACTCTTAGCGGCACTGCTACTGGGCAGCACAATGAAGGTCGAAGAAAATGTGTCATCATTGTTCAGTCAGGACCAGCTACCCTGCTGCTAATACATCAGATCTGACAACTCACTGGTAACACCATCATTCGACAGTGAGTATGTCTGGTACCAGAAAGTACAAAGTACAAAAGGAGTGGAAACACCTCTAATTTGTGTGACATGTGAGCAGACATCATCTGAAATCAGACGCTGTCAGCTGAGAGAGGTTTGTTAATTTTTTGTCAATACTTCAATATTTGATATTTTAATGCAGTCACTGTATTGGTCTGTGTGGTGACGAAAAAGCTAAGCTGAAAGGGGACTTTGTCAATATGCGGTCAATCTACGTTCCTATCCTCACCTACGATAGTGACCAAAAGATCGCAATCCTGGATACAAGTGGCTGAAATGATTTTTCTCCGTAGAGCAGTGGGCTCTGGTACTGGTCCGTGGGTGAATTGGTGCTGGCCCGCAGAGAAATAATGTTTCCTTTTGGCCCCGTCTGGCTATTACTTACATTTAATCCATACCCATATCAACAAAAGAACTTAACAATAGAATGGCTAGGATTCCATTATGAATATCAATTATAACTTTTATACCGGTCTGGTAGCAGAAAGTTATAGGCTAGGTGTACTTGAGAAACCCTTGTTGTGTACATGCACAGTTAATTCGGCTAGGAAGACTTTATAGGTAGGAAATTATTTCAGAACACCGTAAATTTCCTTTTATCAAGGGGTCTTTAACTGCTACAACTTAATGGCCAGACTGTGAAAATAGTATGAGACATTTAACCGATCTGTGGCACAAAAAAGGTTGGGGTACACTGGGGTACAGGACGCTCCCTTAGAGAGAGTGAGGACTATCACCCAGGAGGTGCAGGTTCACATTGGCTTGGGCATTTACACCATATGCCCTCCCAGACGCTTCTCTCAGGTCCTGTCCCACTGGGAGAAGACCCAAAGGAAAACACCTTGAGACCCCACGCCCCACAGATAAACTGAGGGAAGTGTCTAGGTAGAGGGAAGTCTGGGTATCCCTGCTCTGAAGGATGCCCCTGTAATTTGGCTCTGGATAATCCTTTTTTGGGACGTGGCCAGTGATGGTCCAGTGCTTAAGGAACTGGACTTGGATCCGAAGGGTTTCAGATTACAACTCTGAGGTGCTCTGAGCATGGCCACTCACTGCTTCCCGGGACCTCAAAATTGCCCACTGTATTCACGTTGGTGGGTTTAATGCAGAGGTGACATTTCCACGAGTGCAGTGGTGTAAATCACAATGACAAGGAGTTTGCTTTCCTTACTTCCCATGGCCACTGGTGGCTTTTTCCAGTCTGTTAAACTTTAAATAATATTTCAATATTTTAATATTTTGGACTGTGTCACCCAAGTCATGACAAAATTGCCCATAATAATCTAATCTCAGATTTGAATCACTGCCTTTTAACATGATCTTTGAGCAGAGTTTGCCCACAGATGTTAGCAGGGAACAGAAAGCTCTTTTACAAAGAAAATAATATTAACCAAGGCCATATAGAGTATAGACCATGTATCTACGTAGACGGGTCTGCGTGTGTGTGCAGAGAGAGACAGCAATGGTGTGGTTTTGATTTCAATGTTTGAGAGGTAGACGAAGAGTTCAGCATGGGGTTGTCTCTCTTACACACACACACACACACACACACACACACATACTCTCAAACCAATGCATCTGTTAAAAGTAGAAGAAAAAGGAGAATAAGAAGAAAGTCATTTTCATTTCCTGCCTGGTGCCATGCGCAGCTCAGATGGATCTGCCATGTTACGTGTCAGATCAGATAAGGCCAAAGCCGCCGCTGACATCTGCATTTTCTGCTTTCTGGTGCACGCTGCTGCTACAGAGTAGCGCGGCATGAGTCAGTGAGTCGAGAACCTCTGTTGTGATTTTTTGTTTTTTAGGATGAGCAGAGTTTATTGTGCTCAGATGCAGCTGTGCAGGAATGTGGTGCTTCATATGCAACTGGATGGTTCGTTTTTTATTTTCTTATTTTTAACTCAATGTGTCTACAAGGGGTTAAGCAACAAAATGAGATGAGTTAGAGTAAAAATGAGCCTTAAAAGTAAAAGCTCACACCTAGAGACACAAATGGAAAACACATTTTATCCAATAATTTAAAGAATAAACAAAAAAACTAGTGTCTAAATGAAGAAGTTCTTCCTACTGTAGTCAGAATTCTAAACTCAAGCACTCAAGCTGCTATGAGTGCTATGAGTTCAATTCAAGTAAAAACTTTCAATCAGTCAAAGCCAAAAATTATGATGCAAACAGCAATTGAGTAACAACAATTCTGTGCATGAACTTTGGTGAAATTTAACAGGGGGATTTACCAACCACTCAGAACACATGCAATATTGTTTCCTGCTTTTTCTGTTAATAATCTTGGTCATTCAAAGAAGGAAAGAGGACTCACTTTGAAAAAGTTGAAGAAGTCTCGCCTCTCATAGAAGAGGCTTCTTCTGTTGTTAACTGAAGAATCCTTGGAAGTAAAGAGTCCTGAGATTCCCAGAAGAGCCACATGCTTGGTAATGGCAACCCTCCATTGCGAGTTGCGTTCAGCATCCGCTGAATATAAATGTATAAAAAGCAACCGTGTTTTAATAAAACATAAAAGACAGATTGTGTTATTAGGACTGGGTAAGTCCTGTGTTTCTATCCTCACACTTCACCTCTGGACAATGTCTTTGAGAGCATATCCCACCCAGATAAGAAGAAACTGTGATATTAATAAATTAACTTGACACGTAAAAGTTGATAAAAATCCAGTCGTCTGAAGAGACGAACACATTTCAATCCAGGTTTCCTTAATTGAAACTCTGTCCCCGGGCTCCCTGATTAATTTCTGCTCTCCTCTTAAATTGACCCATCCAGCCTGGAGGTAAAGCAGTCGCCTTCAGACGTCGCCACAGCCCTGCAGAGACTGTGGCCCCAATATTTCACTGGATAATAACAGAAATACAGCAGAGTGAAAAGATGAGAATAACTCTCATCAGCAGTGGCAGTGGCGTTAAAGAAGACCAGACCTTCACCGATGTTTTCTGCTACTGCAGCGACGCCTGGAACAAACTGCAAGATCACAAACCTAATCCTCAGGATGGTGTTAGACTGGCAAGGACAAAACACCTCCGGTAATCGAGATAAAAAGATATAGTTAAAACAAAAAAAATATATAGATATAGATAAAACAAAATATAATTCATTAAAAATGTCAAACTGTCTGCCTTCTTGTTGGATCGATAAGATGACTTCCTGGATAAGGTGTTTCGATGGATCTGGGACAAAATTTCTTAAAATTGAGGAAGTTTCAATAAAAGCAAATATTTTTTGTACAAATACCGAGTTAACAGACATTTACTGTATATTACCAGGACAAACAGGAATGGATGGATGGAGGGATGGATGATAGAGAGTAAGACCAGGGACCAGGGAACTTGATGGGAACCAGACATCTTTTCTAGGTTTGTCATCAGGAGCAAACACAGAGTATATAGATAAATGGAAAAGACAAAGGATGTTGTTGTTCATCTCATTTTGTTTTTTTATTGGGAAATGAATCCGCTGGATTTTACCCATTCCATAGTAAGGAGCAGTGTGTGGGGAAGATAACATGCTCAGAGAACCTCATTGGTACGTTGGCCGTAGGAGGATTTGAACCAGGGGCCTTGCGGACCCAAGTTGGTTTCCTTAACCACTAGGCCACCACTGCCCCGTTAAGGTGAACATTTGAAGATTAAAATCACAGACTCAAACAGAAAGTTCTAAAGAAAGAGTTCCCAAAGAACTGTGAGCAAAATTGCCCAGTGAGAATGCCCAGATTCAGGTGGGACAGACACCAGTGTGGACAAACTTTTAAGTCCCAAACCATAATACATATAGACGTATTTAGCGTAAGAACCAGTTGGAAAATGAAATCTCGGGTTGATGGTGGTCCTTGTGGTTTCTCTATGCCCTCCTGCGAGTCACTGTTAGAACCAAATATAATTTCTTTGTGTAGGGTCTTAGATCTAGACCCATCAGATCTGGCTTCTATAAAGACTTGGATTCGATTACAGCTAATACAGTCCTGTGGTTTCTATCTGGTAAAACTGTATGAAGTCCACAGATATGAGTCGGCCCAGCAGGATGGCTGTGGTGGAAGGTTCCAGAAAAAGAAGTGAGGAGTGAAACCTGATCCCAGCATCTCTGTGATCCTCAGAATAATCAGGCTCTGACAGCGGGGAATGTCAGCGTGTTAACTCGCATCAATAATCCCACACAGGTACAACACTGTGGATTTGTAAAGAAGTCAGTCCACTTCCATGAATCTCCTGGTAGTTTTACGTCAGGTTTGAATGACAAGAAAGATTATTTATGCTGTCAATCAAAATCAAATTCAAAAGATTAAATTAATCCCAGAAGTTAAAAAAAAGAATGTCCTGGCTCTGTGGATAGAAAGATTCAGATTCAGAGCAGGGAAAATTAAGTAAATAAATAAACTATTATGTAAAACAACTTATGTTTTCTCTCTATAGAACAGAAACATACTTTTTTTTCTTTAAGACAACGAACCATATGACTAATACTGGACAATATGATCAACTTCATGTTTCATGCAACATGATGTTTCATCCACTGATGCTTCCACTAGTTACTCTAAATTCTTCTTAAAATGTAAATATGTTCTATGACAGTGGTGCCCAACCAATGGGCCGGGGACCGGTACCGGTCCATGGGTGAATTGGTGCCTGGCAGCAGAGAAATATTTTTTCCCCTTTGGTCCTATCTGGCTATTACTAACACTTGATCCATACCCTATTAACAAAAGAACTTAACAATAGAATAGCAGAATGATTCCATCATTAATAATGCAACTATATTTGATTACGAAATATCTTCTCAGTGAAGACAACAACAATAAACTCAAAATGACACAGAGTCATTGATACAAGATTATAACTTTTTATACCAGTCTGGTTGTAGAAAGTTATAGGCTGTGTACACTTGAGAAATCCTTGTTGTTTGCATTCACAGTTAATTTGGGTACAAAGATTTTATAGGTAGGGAATTATTAAATTGATTAAGGTAAGTATTTATCTGCCAAGTATTTATCTGCCACAACATAACAACCAGTCCCTGAAAACAGTACAAGACATTTGACCGGTCCGTGGTGCAAAAAAGTTGGGCAACACTGCTCTATGACACAGATTTAATGAAAAAAAGGCACCAGTTTACCGGCAACTCTGTCTCCTCTTCTTAAATCGATCATTTCTTCAATGAAGTTTGGTGAACAACAACAGTCTGTTTACAAACATCAGATATACACATAAAGACAAAGCAGTAGCAGCAGCAGCAGTCATGTGACACCCATGTTTATAATCCTGTTTTCGTTAACATCACAGATCATTCTCATCATTGGGCAGCATAAAAATAACAAGATGAAACAGAATAAGGTGAGCAGCAGACGTGTGTGTGAGACAGACGGAGTGTGTGTATCCATTCAGTCCATCAGCTGAGTGTAGATGTAATTACATCAAAGCTACAGAGGAAGAGCCAACAGTAACAGTTTGACTTGGCCTTCATCAGTCTGCTTGGGCTGTTTATTGGCTTTGGAAGTCAGACTACGGTCAGGATCAGCCCGGAGTCGCACATTCGGGAGTCGCAGTGAGAACGGGGTGCAATTTGATTAAATCAACATGGAAGTGAATAGTGCGACGACCAGTCAACGCCTCCGAACTTTTCATTTGAAAACATCTGAGCTCAGATTCCGTTTTCTCGTGTCCCCGTACCAGAGTTGAACTGGGAATTTAGTTTGAAAACAGATGAACCACAGGATTATGGATAACAGACTGCCTCACAGGCCAGAGAAATCGATGACAGCCATGAGTAATTCAATTCCTCTAACCCTGCTGCAAACAACAGACAATATTTTTCTTTTGAGTTCAGTGAAGCTGCTTACTTATTCTCTTCAATATGGAGAAAAACTGTTGCATTGTGGGTTTATGTTGGCATAACGGAGCTCAGTAAGTTTAGACAAGAGCAATTAGAGAAGATGAAATGATCGTGAGCGCCGCTGTTAGACAGGGAAATAAATTCCTGTCGAATGAAAACAAACTCAAATGTCAGATTTCAGGACAAATTATTTGTTATTTCATAATCAGTGTAGTCAGGACATTCAACCAACACAGTTTATACAGTACAAAGGACAGAAATTAGCACCAGCCCGGGGCAATACGACCATAACACTTTCACGACGGGGGCTTTAATTGCTTCTGTATAATATATACAGTTATATAATATAACTCTTACTCTATCAAAGTGAGTGAGTGTGAAATGTCCAGCTGGGCTTCTGTAGCTCACATGATGTTCATATCCATGGAAGACATCACAGCTTTGATGAATGAAAGCTAAAAACAAAACGTGAATTAACATTTTGATGCTTCTTCCTTCTGTTTTTCATCTTTTCCTTTCCGCTCGTCCGTTTTTTTTCACAAATCTAAATGGTCCCATAACAAAATTGAAAGTACCATAAAGACATACCCTTCTTCTTCTTTTACTTACGACTTGTCCCTTTTTCAGGGGTTGCCACAGCAAGTCAACAAATTTCATCTCCCCAGTCCTCTGTATCTTCTACTCAAACTCAACTACCTCCATGTTCTCCCTTACTGCATCTATCAATCTCCTCTGTGTCTCCTATCTGGTAGCTCCATCTCTAGGATCATTCTTCTACTAATGTATCCACTGTCCCTTCTCTGAACATGTCCAAACCATCTCAATCTGGCCTTTCTTTTTGGAGCTTTTTCTCCAAACCTTCCTGCCTGTGTTATCCCTCAAATCACCTCATTCTTGATCCTGTCCGTCCTTGTCTCTCCTAAAGAAAATCTCAGAAACTCTGATGCTTCATAGTTTAAATTTATAAACATAAATAAAGCAGCTCTCTGTCTATCTGCTGATAATTTGTGCTGTGTTTTTTACTGACTGTTGATGATGTCAGCAGCCTGACAGCTTCTGCTGAGCTTCAGGAAAATCTCTGCAGTCGAATAATAATAATAATTAGTTAAAGTGGGACAGGCAGCAGAAGGAGATGGAGTCGGTGCAGCAGGAGGTGGAGGAGGGCTGCGAGACTAGAAGATCGTAGTAATTACCAAAGGTCACATTTGTCTTTTTTTCCTTTGCTTCTCTACCTGCTGGAAAAATCTGAGACTGTCAGGAGGTTGGAGAAAAGTGGGAGGGGCCCGAGGTCCATCAGTCACCCTTATCTGGACACTGAGGATCATCGGGTCAAGTCTACAACCTTCCTGGTGCCACGATAATAAGTGTCCCCCCTCCTTCCTCTGTGATTCAAGGTCAAGTCCCCCGTTCATCATATTTCCTCATCTCACTGACGTCAAACAGAGGCTTCGACTGGATTACAGAGAACTTTCTGATTTTAAGATTAACTATTTATCTAATTAATCACTGAGATTAGATTTACTTCTACGGTACAGATGAATAAACGTGTTCATGTGTTTTACTGGTGGTTAAGGAAGCAGACATGGGTCCACAAGGGTTCAGGTTCGTATCCACCAGCTGCCAGGTTGCAACTGAGGGGCTCTGAACTTAGCACTGTGCTGACCAACATAACTTCAGTGGCCACAGAAAAGTGTGTAACAGTGTTACCTGGCAACAGATAAGAAGATGAATAAATTCATGTTTCTATATCATTAGTGTATACGATATTTGGAATAGATTTAACTGAAACAGTTATTTGCAACATTTTAAATAGTTTCAGTTAGTTAAAAAAAAGTCGTATTATAAGAATTTTATTAAGGATAAGAACATTTAACATTAGCAATTGACAAAATACAAAAATAATCACTCATAACTTTTTTAAATTTTAATAAAAAAAAACTCCCATTTTTACAGATAACATTGAAATACTGTATAATGTGCTTTGAATGCATTAGAATTGATCTATTTACATTTTTTAAATTCATTTTTTTCTTTTCTTTGTTTTCTTTCAACTTTAGAGAGTTTTTTTTTTTTACCAAAGCAACAGGTTTTGTAGCAAAGTTATGGTGCAGTTTAATTTGGGTGATAGTGGTGGAGACTGTGGCCCATGAGACCTGGTAACGGATAAGAGGATAATGATGAATGAATGAATGAATGAATGAATGAATGAATGAATGAATGAATGTAAAAAAAAAAAAGTGGCAAAAAATATTTCGACACAATCTGATGGTGTACTATGTCTGTAGCCAAGAAAAGTTTTAATTTTCCAAACATGTTTTGTAAAATAAAATGAATGAAGGTCTTTGTTTAATTAGTAAAAATTATATTTCTGTTTATTTCTGTTTTTATTTCTGCTTGTTTTCACTTCTGATGGTTAAAAATATTCGGTCCTTCAGTCAAAGCCCAGTTCAATATATAAAAGTATCACAGCCTGGTACAGCCACTAGCTTCAGTACAGTGTAAAAGAATATCTGCTGAAGCAGCAGCTTGTATTCTTTTGTTCTTCACAGCAGTAATTAGAAGGTGGGGGGAGAATCAGACCTTAAAACAAACAGAAAAAAAAGAATGACCTGGGTCTCCATACAGGAGGCTGCTGTAAACAGATAAGAAAAAACATTGGAGTTTATAGTATTTCAGACTGGTGTTTAGACTGGTGTTGACTTTATGGTCAAATTAGAAACAGATCAGAACATATGAAATCAGTGTTTTAATAAGCCTCAAATAAAAACTTTGTATTAACATTTTTCCAAAAATCAGTTTTTAAACAAAACTTTATAATATGCACTAATGAATTCTCGTTCCAGGACAAAACACTGTGAGATAAAAACAGGTCCGCACATGTTAATACAGTCAAAAATGTCCTATTCACTAATGCTGTAATCCAGTCCAACATGTTTGATGTCAGAGAGGAATAGCTAAAACAACCAGGATCGGGATATGTGTCATTTTCTACTACAGATAATACCATTCATTCAAATCCATTACCACGTCTAACAGGCAGCAGTCTCCACGATTGCCACCCAAATCACACTGCACCATACTTGAGCCTTCCTGTTGGTGGTGAGCACACTGGAAGTTATGTGGGTCAGGGATGGTGCTGATCAGAGCACCTCAGTGGCAACCAGGAATTTAATGGATTAGAACCTTAGGCCATCTGCTCCCTTAACCACTGGTCCACCACTGCTGCCCCAAAGATAGTTGCAGTATATTAAAAAAACATCATCACATCATGTCCAGTAAATATCCATAAACATTGAAGAACATTTGACATTTTTGCCTTTTCAGTGGATTAATAATTGATAAGCTTAAATAATGGAACCAGCCTGGAAAAATATCTGTCCTCAGTTTAGCTCCTTGAAAAGAATGGTTGAATTACCACGGAGAACAGTAACTATGGGGTGGAGCCTGTAAAGAACCTCATTTGCATAATTATCACAGGACTCAGTGCTGTACAAACAGAGAGCATGTGAGAAATCTTCATTACATGGATGGGTTCAACAGTAACACTTGGTTGGAACAGAGACTGAAGAGTCGATTGTTGACTGAAGCAGATTTCCAGTCTGAATATTTTTCAACTTTAAACTGATCCTCCGACAGAGACGGATTGGCTCAGGTTCTGACTAATCAGCAACTTCATCGTCTGAACATCGGCTAAAAGGAGATTCTCCGTCTGCTGGTTGACAAATGCTTGTACCTGCGTCAGCAGCGCAAAGAAAATGCAGAAAATCATCCTAAGTCTGATTTCTGTGTCTGCACGAGAACATCAGATAAATCCCAGAGGAACTGGGAACCGACTGTGACACTGGAGTCGGAGTCTGACTTTAATAAACAGATATACAGTTCAGCTGTGCACGTCTCAGACTATCACACGTCAATCTGAGCAGGAATGACAAGAACAAAGGCCCTTAAAAACAGAACAGTGTCTTCCTTTGTGTAAAAGAAACAGTTTGGGGTTTTTCTTAAAGCATGAATCTATAAAATACTGACAAACAACAAAGTTAAGACACCGAACTGATGAGTCAGCTATGGGGATCTTTGTCAGCGTCGCCCTTTAATACCGCAGATAAAATCTATTTTTACTGGTAAACATTGAGTAAAGACTCACTCATGCATTCCAAAACCTATCAACAAAATATGTGATTTAAGATCAGACAGACCAGGGGCAGTTGCTGCTCCACTACTGCCCCTTGTGGTCAGTATTTCTTACCAATATGAATTAAAACTGAAACTTTAGAATTCTGTGGAAACTCTGTGACTTAAATGGAGAGGAGCCGGACAGCTAAATTCGACCAATGTGGGGAATTTGAGAGTTTCTAACAGCAAGTATTTTTTTTTTTTTTTTATAAATACTGAAAACATATTTGATTAGCTGAAATTCAGATTGCCAAAATTTAGGTTTGCTTGCATCTAAGCCCCACCCGTCTGGCACAAGCAGCAAGGTTAAACAAACAACAATTTGCACTTGCATGCATGTGCAGGCTAATGGAGATTTGCACCAGTGAATACCTGTGCTGCAAAATAACTCTGCATATCTGTGTGTGTGTGTGTGTGTGTGTATGTTAGAGCTACAGCATGTCAGCATCGCCGCTTCATCTCCCTGGGCGTCTGCAGGAACCTGACAACTGGATAATAGCTTTTTACTTTTCCAGAGCAGGGCTCCGGAGAGAACTAATATGATTATAAATCATTATTCAAATAGAAAGGTGAGGCGCTGTGCAGCACAGTGGTGGAGCAGCAACAGAGCTCAGAATGGTAAGAGAGCATGATAATAGCATCATTACCTTTTATTTACAATTCAGAGAGCTTTCTCTCTCTCTATCTCTCTCTCTCTCCCTCTCTTTTCATTCCCTCCCTTTTTTTCTCCCTGTAAACGTGGCAAGTCAAACTGATGCAGGACTACAGTGGGATTTTTCACCGAGGACGCAGAACGTGTTCAGCATCACAGGAGGGAGAGACAGGATTTGACTGTAAATCCGCCTCAGTATGCTGACAGACACATGACAGCACACAAGAATTAGAATGTCATTTGACTTTAAATAAGATAATGATGATAATAAGAGAATTGATACGACAAATATCGCAATTTTTTTTTCTTGTTCATTTTAAGCCTTTACACCAACAGTGTCAAACATACCGTCCGTGGGCCGAGCAGGGGTGCTAAGGCTTTCAATGTGGCACATATGACAAATTTTTGAAAAATAAAAAATACACAAACATTTCACCTGCATGATATTTTTTTGTAAAATGAATCTTGTTTTAAATATAACTGTCGCAGGGGAAGCAGTCTCCATCCCTGCAACCCAAATCACACTGCACTGAATCCAGTAGGTGGCCAAACTCCCTCACTAGGATTTGAACATGTCAAATAGAACCTTGGAGTTTCATACCAATGACAGAGACATTGGTAGACAAATAAATACATAATAATAATTATAATAATAACCATAATAATATTGATAATAAATGTCTTATATCAGAGGTGGCCTGTTTTTTTGTCTTGTGGGATACTTTTCAAATGACCAGGTTGAAGTGATCTACCTAGATTGAAAACTCTACATATATTTACCTATATCAACTATATATCTTATATGTCTACATTATGTTATATATACAGTATGTTATAATGTCTGATTCAATATCTATATAATTCTCACTTTAGTTAAGTGATTACCATGTTGAAATACAAATATATCTCTAGTTTTATTTACTAATTTTTACTTTATGTTCAGAATTTACCAACACTCCTTTGGAGATCTACAGGTAGATCCTGATGTACCTATTGGGCATTCTTGTCCAATATCGTTTACATGAAAAACAAAGGGGAAAAACATGGAGTTATTGATGTTTAATATTATGTTATCAATTTACTTTCCCTGACGCATGGGAACCATATTGTGTATGACACCCGTGCCTTACATAATAAATTAGAAATAACATTTAATTATTTTTCCCGTATTTAACATGAATACATGTTTTTCCCCAAAAAAGGTTTTTCTATATATAATATATTGAGAAATATACCTATCTATATACAGTGGTGCCTTCGCTTTCGACCAACTCGACCCTCGACCAAAATTTTCTAGAAATATTTGCCTTCGACCGAGAGAACATTTGGGCAGCCGCGCTCAGCTGAGTCAAGCCAAATTTTGTGCGTTCTTTATTGTTCAGAATTCAACACGAACAGACCTACGATCAGCGTGGCTTTTTATCAAATTACAGGTCAAGTTTGAAAGCTGAGGCACCACCACAGGTATAGATATATATAGTATATGTGTATATAGTAGTGTCACAGCCATGTTAGTGGACAATGATGCAGCAGCAGCTCCTGTGACCCTGATACAATAAACTGCTACATTTCACTAAAGACTAAAAAGAACAATCTAAGGAGATAGTGAGTCAAAAAGGAAACCACAGCACGACGTTGTCACTGCTGAACCTCACCCTTCAACTCAGCCTCCACAGCAGCTGTAGAGAAGCGCAGCTTTGGCTCAGATGCGTCTCCTTCCTCCTCAGTGAATTCTAATTCATTAAATTAAAAACTGCTAAATGCAGAGAGGGACAGACAGGTGAAAAAAGGAGGAAATTTGCAGGAGAATGAGAAAATGAATGAATGATTGAATGAAGAGCTGACCCCAAGCACCTCTTCCTCCCCTTCCTGCTGCTCCTCCTGTGGGTGTCACAGATGTCGGTGTGCGGCAGCTGATAAACACCAGAGCAATTGAAGCGACGCCACAGTGTCCGTATTCACAGAGCTGAGGGCAAATTTGCATGGTGTAATTACTGCACACACCAGGTTCCAGGTCAGGAATAAAAAGGCCCTGAACCTGGTCCAGGGACATGAGGAGGTCACAGCGCCCCCGTGTTTTACAGCTAAGTGGTGGTCCTTTGAAAACAACACCAGCTCACGCACACTACAGTAGAGGGGTGTCTGTGAAGGCAGCACAGACTGACATTTGGATTGTTGTAGGTGGTGCTTCTGGTTGAAAGAGGTGAAAATTAATTTAGAAATAAGAGTTCAGAAATAGATAATAGAGAATTTTTATATTTTTACTTGGGAAATTGACTGAATCAAATAAGTTTTAATGTTGCAGCTGGGTTTAATTTATTAATGTGCATCAAAAAGGAGAAAAACAATGATGAAGATGAAAATTCCAAAAAAATTTATTAATGTATATATTTATGAAAACTCCTATTCCCCTGTCCTATTCATCTGACTTTTATCCTGTCACTAGGATGCCCACCCTACGTTCTCAGAGGTTCGGGGTTTTGTCTTGAACAGCTATCATGGTCCAGCTGGTGTCACAGAACGTGCACTCTGTGGTCGGACTCATCTGTGTTCACTTGGCTGACGACCACGGACTGTTCATCCTCCTTTTTTCTATTTCTTTCTCTATTCTCTTCCCTGTCCCCTGTCACTGGCTCCCTGGAGGCTCCTCCTCTTTTGTCCTGGTTGGCCGCAACACCACCATGCATGACCGGACAAACAGAGAACATGATGGGAGAGCAAGTATGCATGAAAAAAACCCTCCCTCCAAACACAGATGCCCAGGTTCTTTCAGGTGAACAGGACTTTGTTAAGATACTTTTTTCTTCTGATTTTACTATATTTTTGCCTCTTCCTGCAGCAGCTGCAGAACAAACAACAACCCACGTCACCAGACACACGATTATCATCAGAAGCAAATAAAATCTTGAAGCTCGGGTCGGATTTTAACCTTTGGTTCTCGGAGATGAACTCTGTGGTTCTTTTGAAGCACGGACCCGGTTCACATATGAGGTCACATCCTGTCATTTCTGATCATACCTGAGGGAACGGCTGCAGATGTGGACCACGTCGAGGTCTGATCTCTCAGGAGGACAGAAGAAGATAGGATATAGGATATAAAGACAAAAATAAAAGGAAATGATTTTCAGGGATGGGATGAGCTGTGGTACAGTTTTCTCCCTATTGTCTGGAGTTAAGCCCCAACCGCACTCTGACACGTGATCATGGTTTTATCACATTATAGTGGAGGCGAGGCTATTTCTCTTTATCACTGCAGCTAAAACCTCTACTGAGTTGGGCCAAATCTTCCACTAATACTCCAGAAAAATAGGCTTATAACACATAGGTCAAACTCAGGCCCATAGCCGAATCTGTCCTACAGTGTAATTGGCCCACAATATTATATTAAATTGTGCACTAGAGTGGCTCAATACAAAACATAGACCAGACCTGGTCTATGTTTTGCCCGGTGGCCTAATCGGGCCCGTTTGGACAGCCAAATTTCCAAATTATATCACAAATAAATATTATGATTAACCTTCTGCCCTTTCCATGCAATGCCAGAATTTCATCAATACATAGTGTGGAAAAGGCTGATATAAATTTTACCATTAATCATTCTTTTATATGCTATTTATCTTAGTTATACAAATGCTCAATCTCTCTGCTCCTGGCCTCGTCCACTTGGCATAATTTAGCATCCATTGTGGCCCAGGAGTCAAATTAACTTCCCAGCCATGATATGAACCATACTAAATAGTAGGATTTGTAGTGTTATTGGTGAATCCACTATGTTATAGAACTTACCATTTGTTTTTTGTTTTGTGTGATTTATATTAAAAAGGAACTGTAAAACTGCAGACGAAGAGATATTTAAAAAACAAATACTGGTGTGTTTTATTTCAATTTAATTTCTCCATCCATTATGAAAAACAATTTTTTTTTCCATATGAAATAACTGTGCGTTATTTCCGGAGAGAAGGAAAAACATTAACAAATAACGCACATATTCAAACTATTGAGTGAGGCCCGACACTTTATCCCAGTTTTTCATTTTGAACCGCAGTTCGATATCCCTGCCTTATAATGTCAAGACATTGCTAAGTCTGAGAAAAATATATAAAAAACACTTTTATCTTTTTGTTTACATTGACACATACACTGCCTCTCCACTGCTGCCTCCTCTGGTCAGTTTCTGTCACTGTGGTCAATCTAAACATAAGATAACAGTAAGATATTTTTTCCACTGCTGCAACGATAACCAAAACCCATGAGTGATTTTCTATAATTTTTCTCTTAATCTTTTTTATGCAAGGCCATTTCCTCTGAGTTAACAAAAAGAACATATTCTTCAGATCATGCAGATCTAGGATTAGAAGATGTCTCCTTTGTGTGAGGACCAAAATCTATTTCAGGAGGGCTACTTGGTCCATCTCTGCTCTGCAGAAAGACCTACACTAAGATGGTTGCTGCACTTTTTACAGTCCAGCAGTAACAATGGACAATAAGCTACTCCTCTATAAAACAGATGAGCAGCAGGAATGGCCCTGACCACTGACTGCAGCTGTATTACCTGTCTGCTGCTTTGTCAATAATGGCGGGTGGAGCCGTTAATAGAGCATTATGGGAGCCCCGGGGACCGATGCTGACGGGTGATTTATGTCGCCGCTGACGGCTCCGGCCCTGCGACCAAACGCTGACAAAAGGAGAGCCAGATTGGAACAAGCAGGATGATGAATAGACTACACGATCCACAGAGCCGTCTCATTAGAGAGCAGGGGAAGAGAGGGAGAGAGAGAGAGACGGAGCTCTGGCCATTTAGCTAATGTAGCGAGTCATTGTGCACGTGCACACGTGTGTGTGTATATGTGCAAGTGCGTTTTAAAGCACTGAGGGGACTTGCCGCAGCAGTAGCAGGTTGAAAATTAATGACACACTAAATATATGGCGAGGAAGCTTGACCCCGCATAATGGCGACATATAGGATTAACCTTGGTTGTCACTAGGGGCCATTGTTGGGCCCCATGCTGCTGTAAGTAAACGGGAGGAGAAGGTGGAGGAGGAAGAGGAGGAGGAGGAGGAGAAGGTGGAGGTATGTACGAGCCATTTATCCTCTTCACTGCTTCACAGGATAAAGCTCTGCATTTAGGATTAGACGATTCCGTTTGTGTTTAGCAAATATCCTGATACGAAGAGGAGAAAGGAGGAGCAGCCGTGGGTTAAAGATGAAAATAATAAGAAAAATACAAATGGGAATTAATAACATAACATCAATACCTGTGCAAAACAGATAACTCTACTAGACCCTAAGAATAAATTCAAAACAATAATCTTCCTGTTACATGAGAATGCCACATTAAAGCTTAGAGTAGAACCAGTGAAGTTATTGAACCACCATAATCACCACCAGAGCCTCAATGTCTACCTCCATGTTTTACTTTTGTTTTTCTGATGTACCTCTCTGACATCAGAACAGAGAAGGATCAATATCCTTCTGTAAAAATAAACGAAAAGAATTCTAAATTTCCCTAAAACCCATCTAATTTTTTAAGGATTTTTAATGCTTCCAGTAATCAGCAGCCCACCGAGGAGGGGACTAACTGTAAAAAAAATCCCAGACCTTTACAGCCATGATGGATTTCCCATTTAGCCTGACCTCATATTCATTAAAAGAGGATTTAAGGCTGTTAGAGAAGGAGCACAGAGAGAGACAGAGGGGCCCCTGGGGACCGATGTTTGCTCTGCCAGGGCCCCCTGCCTCCATGCTCCAACCTGTCCTCAGACAAGGCTTGTTAGAAGAGTAGGAGAAGGATCCAGGAGCAGAAGGAGGAGGAGGAGTAGCAGCTGTTCTTCTCTCTGTCTCCATTAAAGCTGATTACTGCTGCAAACAGGCTAATAAAATGCTAATAAAGTGAAGTACTTCCTGTTTCCGTTTGTGCGAAAAGATGACAGAGCTTCACCAATGAGGACTATACCAAATTTTATGGTCATCTAGACTGGTCTGAACCTCTCTGTGTCAGATTACCACAGAGTTGTCCACAGAGCGATAAATTTGTAGTGTGAAATGACCACAGGTCAACATCAGAGGTTTTGTTTCATGTCCTCCATATTTCACATTTCCTCCAGGTGTATCCACAAATCCAAAGACCCTACAACAGTGGTTCCCAACCACTGGGCCGGGGACTAGTACCGGTCTGTGGGTGAATTATTGCTGGGCCTGAGGAAACATTTTCTCATTGAAGACAACAACAATAAACTCAAAATGTCATTGATACAAGATTATAACTTTTTATACCTGTCTGGTAGTAGAAGGTTATAGGCTGTGTGCAATTGAGAAATCCTTGTTGTGGCAATGCTCAGTTAATTTGAGTAGGAAGATTTTATAGGTAGGAAAATATTTCAGAACACCAGAAATCTATATTTATTCAGGGGTATTTATCAGCCACAACTTTGCAACCAGTCTGTGAAAATAGCACAAGATATTTAACCGTTCTGTGGCGCAAAAGGCTGGAGAACACTGCCCTACAACACCCATGTTCTTTGGTTCTTGGGTTCTCTTTCTGTTTGTCTCTGTCTGTGCTCAGAGCTCATTAAAACCATCTTCTCCCTCTATTTTACTCACAGGTTATAATCCTTGTTTTCTCAGCCGACACCCCCTGTGTTTCTCCTCATTCTTTTGAACCATTTCTTATTTTAAGGGCCTACATCA
Source organism: Paraplagusia blochii (assembly GCA_016785265.1). NCBI lineage: Eukaryota > Metazoa > Chordata > Actinopteri > Pleuronectiformes > Cynoglossidae > Paraplagusia > Paraplagusia blochii. The sequence continues at coordinate 609,310 of JAFBJS010000277.1, read as the reverse complement.
TTTCGCTGACCTTCCTTTTTAAGTTATTCAATGAAATTTATGTCTCTGCTGCTCGGTTCCTTATGTCCTTCATTTTCCTTATGTCCTTCAGTCCGTCATCTCCCTCCCTGACCTAATGCTTCCGCTTTCTTTCTCAATCTCTCCAGTGTTTCTTTCTGCCCTGAATCTTCGCTCATTCTCCCCTGTGTGTTCTTCTATGTCCCAAGTAGCTGTAGATGTTTCCCATGTTCTTTTCTGTCCTTGCTTTTCCTCTAAGTCCATCATGTCTCTACAGTAGAAGCTCCATGTAGTTTGTCTTTGTTATTTTTGATCCTCAAGGTTACTTTTGTGTGTCTTTTTGTGTTCCTACATTTATTAATTTATCTTTAACCACTTCTACCTTTTTCAGGACCATTGGGTGGTAAGATAATCGCAGCAGTTGTCCAACCAGAGTTTGTCAGTCAATTGTAGGGATATGTTTAGAGAGTAGAACTTATCTAATGCAGTTGTCCCCAATCACTGGTCCACGGACCCGAACCGATCCGTAGGTGAACTGGTGCCAGGCCGCAGAGAAATAATGTTTCCTTTTGGCCCCATCTCGCTATTACTAACAATCAGTCCACACCCATATCAACAAAAGAACTTAACAATATCTTTCTGCCACAAGTTAACGACTGGTCCATGAAAATAGTATTTAACCGGTCTATGGCACAAAAAAGGTAAAAACTGGTCTAATCCAGGAACTAAGGAGATACTTCACATGAAGAAACTGGAGGAAGTTAGCGTTGGGGATAGACTGTTGATGAGTCCCTATGTGTTCAGGGCAATCGTCCTTTGGCACAGTGTTTTCATCATGAAGGATTATGAAGGAAAGGAAGGACCTTTCATGATCCCATGAACCGTGGCATTACCCCCAGTTCCCATGCCACCTCATCCCACTGCTACAGTAAACCCAAAACTTTCTCGCCGGTGCCCGTTTCTGTCCCGCCTGTAGCTCCTGCTTCTGCTTCCCCTGCTCCTACTGCTGCTGTGTCTTTGTGGGTGGCAGACAGAACCCACAGCAGTTGTTCGATGATTAATGGCACTGTAGGTCAAAGTTTTACTAGAGCATGCTAGTTAGCACAGTCGCTAAAATAAGGATATGGAGAAGAGTGGGGGGTCCAGGATCTCAAGCACCTGCGCCACCTGCTCCAATTCAATGCAACACACACGCAAACACAGCACACATGTACATTAAACACTCACACATAATACACAGATACAGTTGGAGCTAATATGAGCGGAGCTTAAGGCGACAATGTGGCCGAATAAGGTTCCTTTATTACCAGTGTTGACTGTTATTCCCTCTATGACTATTGTAGTTCCCAACTACGAAGATCCATGGACTAAGATTTATGGTATTAAGATTTAGGTTGTTTTGTTTTTCCATTTTATGTGAAGTATTTGCTATTTTGTTGGGTTTCTTTTACCAACACTTATATATAATATATATATATTTAAAAATAAATAAATTATTTTAATAAATACAATAAATATTTTTTTATATTTATTTATATTTAAATGCTACGAATCATTTATTCCAACTGTCTCTGAATGCGTCTGAAAATCAACTTAAAGGGGATGTTTTTGACCTTGAGCTGTTCTCTCCTGTTTTTCACGACCTTACATAGATCACAACGTAAAGTCGGCGACCTCCTCCTCCTCCTCCTCTTCCTCCCACATCTCTCTAATCCTTTCGTTCCTCATTTTCACGTACTTTTTTTCACTCTTTTATTTCTTAAAGTCAGCGTTGAAACATTGTCGTCTGGACACAGCGGGTGGAAAAAAAGGAGGAGATAAAGCTGCGAGTGCTCACTCTTCCTTTTGTCCAAATGCCGCCAACGCCCAACCGCCCTGACATCTCTCCCCAGCACACACTTCCGACCTCTAGCTCCCCCTGTCTGCCCTCCATTGTGGAGAAACAATAGCTTCTTCCTAAACATGTTGGGGTATAAAAATTACCCTCAATATGTGCCGCAGGGGTTTGAAGAAGGGTGGGGGTGGTGTCAGAATGAGAGCTGTCATGTCAGCGCACAAATTCACATGCACTCATTTTTTATTTTATTTGCTAAAATTGTGCAAAAAGGATAAAAATTGTATTAAGGATATACAATATAAAGAAATTATTTTAATATTATTTATTAATTGATAAAACAAATGCAAGAAAAGTATACCATACAGATAAATGAAATGAAAAAATAGAAATAAAAAAATTGCAGTTACAAAAATTGTTTACCCCTTCTATCTGACTTTTGATTTTTTTTATTAAATATTTATTTCAAAGTTAATTTACACAAAAATAAATTTAGAATTTTTAAATGAAAAAAAGACAGGCACTTACTTCTAAGGATTAAAAATACAGAGAAAGAAATGAAGTCTCACACACACACACACACACACACACACACATACACTTTAACCTCAGGGAGGAGGGGGCATTTGTGTCAATCAGGAGAAGTTCAAAAGCCAGGAAATATTCTCTCTCTCTCTTCTCGCTCTCTCCTTCTCAAGGAAACACACGCACACACACACACTCTCTTTCGCACAAATAGCAGCTAAACTTGGCTGCACACACACAAGACGTGTCAGTCAAAACACATGGCAACCAGGGGCCTAACTGTGCATGAATGTGTGTGTGCGTGTGAGTGTGTCGATCTGTGCATGTGTGTGCATGTGTGTGTGTCTAAGGTCAAGTTCCTGTGAAAACACCCAGTGTGCTCACTTGCTCACTAACTCCCTCGCCCTCACATGAAGATCCAGATCCCTCCTTCCATCCCTCCCTCCCTCCCTTCCTCCTTCCTTCTTCTTCCCGTCATGTGACTTAAACACACACACACACACACACACACACACACACACACACACACACACACATACACTCGCAGCAATGATGCTGGTGGCAGCGATGGCACTCAAACTGATTCACTACTGTCAAACACAGGCTCCTCCTCCTTCTATAACCGTCCAATAAGAACCCAGTTTGGCTATTTTTGATGAAGTGGTTTTAATTTTATGCTCATTACAGAAAACACTGATTTCCAACAGTCTTTGACTTTTTCTCCTTTCCTGACAACAAAAAACAGTTCTGTCTGTCTACGAATGTCAGATTAGATCCATTTTTAAGGTTCACTTATAACAGATAAAATTGGTAGCAAAAAAATAAAAGAGCTTGTTTTTTTTCTGTCAAATAACATCAAGCAGCAATGCAATTATATTTCAATCTATAGGAAATTATTCTGAAGCCTTAAAACATTATACTTATTACATATTCAATAATAATAATAATAATAATAACAATAACAAAGGGCCACAAAATTTCCAGTGGTCATCACACACAAAAAGCTCACAGTGTGATTTGTGTGGCAGTTGTGGAGAAAAAAAAACAATAATATTAATAATAAGAAAAAGAATAATAATAAATAACAACAGTATTATAATTTTATAATTTTGTTATATACATGTGATTGTGGCTATAATGGTATTTCACTGTGTACTGTTGTTTTTTTATTGTTAATTGGCTGCTGTCTTTTACATGTATGTTCATTTATTGGAGATTGTTTTGTCATGTGTACAAGTGATGCAAAGTGACCACAGGAGGCAGCAGTGGGACAGCTAGGCAAGTCAACATTGATGGTCTATACAGAAAGATTTGACGCTAAATCAAAATGACTGAAATTGTTTTAACTCAAAACTTGATCCAACTGTCCAAGCGAACCTGCTACTAACCCGAGAACTAAGATGTGACTCCATGCAGAACTGCCATCCTGATGGACTGTGTTCAATAATGAAGAGTTCAGTTTAGGTTGTCCTGATAGAAATCACAAAGACAAGTCTGTAAATGTACTTCCATCATTGTCCAAAGCAGTGAAGGTCATATAGAGTGTCTTCAGATTTAGACAATCAGCAAAGCAAAGTTTATAAAAACCACTCTAAGGAACATTCCACAAAGGATAGAATGCCCTCACTGGTCAGCAGAACCATTAAGTTAAACAAAAGTCACACCTATGTAATAAAATATAAGAACTTACAACTCCAGATCGATTGAGACCCTGTTACGGATTTTCTATATTTGAACGGTAAACTACAAAGTGAAACCATCGCGTGAGCATATAATAGCATTTGCATTGATGCCAAATGGCCAAGGCCGGGCTCAGGCGTCAGCACCTAACTACTGTGTTTACTCTGCGATGTGGCATTTTCCACCCAATCTGGTTGGGGTTTATAACAATATTATTATCATGAACAATACAGAATGGCAGCACTATAATGTAGATACGCACCCAGTAGAAAATGCCAAAAGCCTTGTAACACACAGACTTAGTGGTAATTAATGAGTCAGTAAAGAGGCAGAAAAGCCTCCACACATCAGTCAGGCTTTGGAATAATACCATTCTCTAAACCCACGTGAGTGTGTGTGTGTGTGTGTGTGTGTGTGTGTGTGTGTGTACAAGTCACGTACTAAGTGGGCTCATAATAACACAGTGACCCCGGGAGGCAAAGTGATTAAATTATAATCAGCGTGGATTAATTAATCTATAATATTTATTCCTATTGTGGCGAGGGAGCGAGCTGCAGAAAAAAAAGAGAGTTACGTTTGCAGATACACACACTCTCCATGCTCTTTGTCTCGGTGAAAGGCGACGTCTTGGGTGGGGGGGGGCCCTCGCCCCGCTCTAACCCTCGGCAACACAGGCAGAGGGTTATTGCTGATATCGAGGCCCTGTGCAATTATCTGTCACAACAAATAATTAAGAGGGCTGATAATGAGGAAATTAACATTTCCATTGTGGGTGCTCTCATTGTGTGGCTGGGTCACTGAGGAGGAGGCTTCAAGAGCAGAGGATCATCTGTGTGAGAGCGTGTGTGCTGGTGGGAGAATAATGAGCTCCAAAGCACAGGGACGTAGAGAGAAAGTGTGTGTTGGCATTTTCTCTTCTTTGCATTGAGGAAATATTAAAGAGATATTTTATGCTTTCTCCTCAGCTCTTTACTAAAAATTAAAATAAAAAATGAAATCGCTCTCTCAACATCATTTGCTCACACATTAAAAAATATATGAGAAAAAAAAATGTTAATTTTAGATCAGTGGATCACATGTGCAGCTAGTTCCAAAAAAGAGGTTTTGTTGAAATTAAATCAGTTCAGATTCCTGTTGAACTTGTCATTTAGATGTAGCTACTTAAATATCAATAGATGCTTCTCCAATTAATTATTAGTGATTGAACTTTGATTGATAAAACAATGGTTATGATAAAAAATGATTTATTAGGTCAAAGATTTCAGCAGCGCTTCAGGACGTTATTATATGACAAACCCTTTTGAAGACCCAGCGGGCCACATAAAATAAATTGGCGGGCCACATTTGGTTCTCTGGATTCAGGACCTACCATCACCCCTTAATGACAAGCTGAAATGTGACGCTTAAGGTTTATTCAGTAAGGTGCTTTGGCAATAAAAAATATTTAAACATATTTATGTTATTTTTATGGGCCTGGAAGTTACTGAAAATGGGTACGCGACTCAAAAGTGGGAGCCACCACTCAATCTCCTGCATTATGCAAACTGATCAACACAGCAGTAAACCAGTGGATTTACAGTGAAAAGAGTTTCAAAACACCACCCTGTAGAGGAGAGCAGTGTTTTCAGCCCGGAATAGCAGAGCAGCTGGTTCACTGTTGCCTCCAGTGGTCAGTATGTGAAAATGTAAATTTTCCAAAAAAAAAAACAACTTAAACAACATAAATAGAACTGAACATTAAAACAAGTGATTACTGCAGCAGTGGACCATCAGCTGATGAGTATTGAGAAAGTAATGACTTCGAAAAAGTAGTTCTGTTGGAAGTATTTGTTCAACAGTGAGAATTTCCTTCATATCATTATTAACCAGGGTACCAGAATATTTACTGATTTTTTTTTTCCTGTTTCTAAGAAAATATTGCAGGGTGGTATAAATGCATTTATATGTGTGTGTGTGTGTGTGGGGGGGCCAGAGCCTGACAGTCAAACACATATCCCAGATTCTCTAAATCTCCGCATCAAGTAACTTGAGCTTTGACTTCAGGTGCAGCAGGGGTGCAAGGTGTTTGACACACATGCACACGCATGCAAACCCGCGCACACACACACACACAAACACACACTTGACATGGTGCTAAAGTGATTTTCAAACCCCTCACATTCTAAACATGCCTTCCCTTCAGATTTTTCTTCCTTCTCCGACCGGAGTGCACATTCACACACACACGCACTGACCTCCCACATGTGTAACAGGTGTCAGGGCCCTGTGGGAGCATTTAGGGCTCCTTAAACCCTTGACATTTAAACCTTGACCGTTTTCCACTCTCTGACCCGTAGAGACACCTGCGGTAGCAGCATTAGCCACACTAGCACAGTCGACCACAGCAGTGGTCAGCAGCGGAAATAGAGCCAAGACACACACATAAAAAGAGATGTAGAAAAGGGTTAAATCAGGGGTCTCAAACTTGCGGCCCATGGGTCATTTTTGGCCCGTGGAGCCATATTTTGTGGCCTCCACCTTGATGTGAAAGTTGAATGTTAGCTGGGCTCGCAAGATTTATAGAAGAATTCTACTGCAAGTTAATGGTAAAAAAATAGTTTTGTTGGATGAACTCAGACACTGCTGTGGATGAATGTGAGTATTACAAGACTCGTCAGAAGTAATATTACATTTCATTATTACTCATCTGAAGTAGTATCACAGTGGGAAAGTATTTATTTTTTTTATTTCACTTTATTTATTTCACTCAAAATTTTTTCTTCTATATTGAACATTAATGGCTAATACGGCACTTTGGCGAAATGACAGCGGCCCTAAACTTATTTCAGTTTAAGACTACTGGGTTAAATCATTATCTAGTAAACATATGTATATATATATATATATATATATATATATATGTTTATATATATATATATATTAGTAATTTTTATTTAGTATTTCTTAAAATAAAATTACATTAAAGACTTGATACAAAATTCAACAAAGCTGTGTATTTTCTACTAAAAACTAAAAAAGCAGTGGGAATGTTATTTTTAAACATTAATTAAATAAACTGGATGCTGATTCTGTATCCTTGTTTAAAAAGTTAAAGTAATACATGAAATATTTTGGAAATATGAACATAACATTAAAACTTAACATAACATAAACAAACATTTCAGGTTTTTCACAAAGATTAGCATATGTATGTGAAGTGAATGTGTGTGTGTTGTGTGTGTGTGTCAAAGGCACAGATTAACTTTAAGTAGGATATGTGTTGATGGGCTGAAGAGGATGTTTGTTCTCTTTAAAGTCACTTCACAGCTGACGCAAACACACACACACACACACACACACACACACATACAGGTGGTGGATTCTGACCTTTGACCAGGACAAATTTCACCCATGATCCCCTTTTTGTCAGAGCTCTTTTTCATCCCAACTGCTGTGATTTTTTATTTTTTTTTTACCAAAAATCAAAACAAAAAATGTATATTTTTTACATTTTCATTTTGATTGTGGCTGTTATTGAAGTTAAATAATTTTTGTAATTAAATAGACACTGCTACTTATTTCAGTGCACTGCCAGGTGAATGTCATTCTAATAAAATTAAATTAAATTAAATTAACCAAATATAGAAAAAAAAAATGTACGCACATTTACACAAAAACATTTTTTAATAAAAATTCAAGCTAAAAAGAAATTGAATACCACAAAATATAAATAATAACAATAATTGTTTTTCAAAATCAAGTTTGAAGTTTTTAAATAATTTGAACACACATCGTACATTTGTTGCATCTTAAATAACAAAATTTAAGTTAAGTCCTATTATCTGATTTAAAATTATATTTTTATCTTCATTTAACAACAGCCTGCAGAAATGCAGGCAGAAATGAAGGCTGTTGGGGAAAGGGGGAATTAAGAGTAAAAAAATATTTTCACTAAAATTCAACAGGAAACCTTGAACAGAAAAGATCAAAACCAAAACCATACACATACACACTTTTGAACCTTTGTGAGTGAACAGCAGCCTCTGCTGCCGTGCTATTGGTGTGTATTCATGGCAGCCGGTGCTCAAACAGAGGATTCAGACAGAAGAATAGAGATTAGCTTCACTCTCAGCATCTCATTACTTCCTACAGGAACCCATTCAGGCCGTGTTTAAAGGCTCATTCCGCTCTTTAACCTTTCACACACACTCACTCACTCACTGACCCCCCCAAACATACGTATACATTTGTATGAACACATACACACACATATATGTATGGACACATACAGTATATATAACAACAGAATGCAGACTGTGAGCAACAAACAGGAACTAACAGGAGCTTGTTACCTGTCAATCATTTTATTAAAAAAGGACAAAATTGTGTTCCTATTAGCCCCACCCCCACACACTGTCAGTGGCACTGTGATTGCACACGACAGTTCGAATGTGAGAGTCTAATGGGAGCTTGTAGCCTGTCAATCACAAATATACACACAAGCACGTGCACACACACACACACACATAGACACAGGTGAACGAACCAGTTTCAATACAGAGGAAGGTTCAACACCTGATACTTGATACACCTGATACACACTGTACAATCTGTTAATTTCTTTATTTTTAAAAAGACACTAATATTTCCTCTCCTTGACCAGAGATCCAGCAGTCAGTGATCGACTGTCGCCTCCTTCAGTTACCTACGCTGACAAACCCTTTGTTTGGTTTTATCTCTGTCGTACAAACAGACCATGTGGGAAAACACCTCCATGGTTTCTGTGACCTTGTAAAGCAGAACTGCTTGGGTTCTCCAGGGACATTTGTATAAAAGTCCAGAAGAGCTGACTTTAAGGGTGGTCACACAGAAAGTGATGTAGACGGACACGTACATGATAGATGAAAGACTACGATCGGGACGAATCTAAGCCATTGTTCCCTAACCTTTTTTGGGCCACAGACTGGTTAAATGTCTCTTACTATTTTCATTAAGCGTCTCGTACTATTATCGTTAAGTTGTGGCAGAAATATTTTCCTACCTACAAAATCTTCCTCCACAAATAGACAGGCAAGACAAGGGTTTCCCAAGTGCACAGAGCCTATTATTTTCTCCAACCAGACCGTTGTACAGTGTAAAACGTTAGAAACTTGTATCAATGACTCTGCATCATTTTTAGTTTAATGTTGTTGTGAGAAAATAGTTCCTGATCAAATATAGTTGAATTATTGAAGATGGAATCCTAGCCATTCTTTTGATAAGTTATTTTGTTGATATGGGCATGGATCAAGTATAAGTAATAGTCAAATCTGTCTTGTGAGGACTCAATGGTAATTGAAAAGAAAATTAAGTTAAAAAAACGACTACAACATTCAAACTTCCAGAGACACTCATTAATTTCCCGCCCAGAACTCCCAAACGTCTTTACATCTATCTGTCTGTCTAGCTATACAATTAGCTACCTGTCTGTCTGTCTATCTGTTGTCCATCTCTCTAGGTATCTGAGACCAACTGGAATGACCATAATAGCTATTTCATCCTTGTGATGAGTTAGATCTACAGGCAAACAAAATATCCTTCTTTTTGCCTTTGCTTTTTCATGTCAATGCCTACACTACCCACAATGCAACGCAATCCCTTGACTTGAAAGGTCCATGAACTGTTTCCATGCTTCACTTTTGATTTCAAACCAACCTCGACCCATAAACCAGACGTGTAGTGATTGACGTCAGCAGAGGGAAAACACAAAGCAGCAGCAGAAGGTTGAAAATTTTCACTTTGTTGGGAGATGTAAAAATTTAAATAAAGTTTTCTTTTCCTGTGTATGTAAAAGATAGAGTGCAGATAGAGAGCAGCAGAATCAATTTAGGCAGAAAAGGCAATGTACGCAAAACAAAACTAATGTGATCACGCAGCACAGATGTGTGTGTGTAACAGCAACTCTGCACAATAAAACAAACCCAAAACAGACCGGAACAGCAGACGTTTACTGGCCTTACCCCTAAAAAGATGAATGTGTTCTTTGTTGCTTAATCTAAAGTGAACTGCACATGGTCTTTGGGATGAGTGTGCACACATGCATGTACAAGTGGTGCACTCTTCTTTCCTGCACTTTGCAGTGACACGAGGTTAGCAGCGCTAAAATAAACCTTCCAGTTGAAATGTTTGGGTCTGATTTTCCCATCAAAATAATGAAACGTGATCAGGTTTCCCCGCACGGAGCCAAAGATCGTCCTGGGTCTACAACTGTCAGAGTGGGCTTCAAAGACATGTGACCCATCTGCACTTTGCTTGGCCTGACCTCACTGACTGCCTGGATGACTTTCCTACATTGTTTCTTCTGAGGGATCTTTTCCTTTTTTTTCTTTTTTGTGTGTCTTTCTCAACTTCCAGTCTGCAGCTTTTGTGAGAGGACGTCAGCAGTTGAGTTGGAACAGGACTGACTTAATACAGTCTAGGTGAGCAAAGTCTATGTTATCTTATAAACATGTTCACAGCTTTATCTCACTGCTGGACAGTCTTTTCCAACAGTAAACTGGAGTTTATAAACCTTTCACTTTATCCCACACCCGTCCCGCTCCAAAGACAGGAATTTCCGAAGCTACAGTAATAGTGGCATCTCCATTAGCGGGTTCAATGACATGTTCTTAAAGTCCACTGTTTGTTAAAGTTTCCCCTGCATGGGACTGAGAATCCAACAGTGAGGTGGAGCAGTACAACACCATCCCCGTTCCAATAAATCAGGTATTTAGAAGTGGGGAATGGTTGTTTTGCAACTTGTGGGAATAAATTCCAAACAGACTTATTCCTCTAAAAATTCTGACAAAATTCCTCAGCTCTGGTTTCAATTAAAGTGGCAAATGTCCCTTAGTGTATTAAACAAATTCACTTCTACACTTTGACCCCAAGCCCATTGTTTCAATTGTCAAGGCAGCAGTGGCGGCCATGTGGCAAGTGTCAGTTTGAGTTAAACCAGGGGTGTCCGCACGTTTTTTTGTCTTGTTAGCTACTTTTTAAATGACTAAATTGAAAACTCTAAATATATTTACCAATATAAACTGGATATCTTACTCTCTACATTAACATATACCACATGTTATACCATCTGAGTGAATAACTATATTATTCTCTTTTTAGCCCAGTGATTAGCATCTTGAATAAAATTACATCACTAATTTTCATTACATTATACATTATTATATTATATATAGCTTAATACCTAATTTTTAATTATAAATGCCACCAGGTAGGAGACAAAGAGGAGATTGATGGATGCAGTGAGAGAGGACATGGAGGTAGTTGGAGTTAGAGTAGAAGATACAGAAAACAGGGGTAATAAAATGTATTATTATTATTATTATTAGATGGAAAAAATGTTTATTTGCTGTGGGAACCCCTGAAAAAGGGACAAGGTGAAAGGAAAAGAAGATGTTATAATAAATTATGTTTTAAATGCATGATTTTCAACATTGCCCCTGTTTTAGTCCATTTAAATTATACTTATGTTCTTTGAAAAACCATTGCTTTAGGCGAAAGAACCAAACTAAATTAATTTTAATTAGATTTTTTTTTTAAATCTCTGTGAAATTTTAATGTAACACCAGTTTTTCCAGGGCTGGCATCTTCTTGTGTTTGTATTTAATACATCATCAACCACATTTCCAAAAACTACCACTGTACCTTTAAGAAAAACAAACTATTTAGACCAGAATCCAGCCAGAAAAATGAGTTGGGAGAAAAGGAAAACAAACACAGCCAGAGAAATGAGCCAGAACAAGTGGTAACATGGTGGAGAATTCTGTTAAATGTGGTCTTCATTTTCACTGGTGTGAGATAAAAGCTACCAGTTGTCACAACCTTTTGTTTACAGTAATTATACAGAGCTGTGCTGCCAAGCAGGGAATGAAGATATGGCTGTGGGAGATTCCAGAAAACGAAAAAAAAAACACAGAACTCTATCAGTTCTGTCACCACCAGGCCGCAGGATTTATAAAGCAGTTAGTAAATATAACAGATTCTATGTCTGACATCTTAGTCTGAAAACTTCATTTTCCTTTCCACAAAAATAACGGCATCTGCTGCAGAGTTGCAGTAGTTAGTTTTCAGAAATATTAGAAAAGTTTGACATGACAAAACTAACAGGGTCAGAAAAACAAGAGTAAAATCACAGGTTTGTTTGTGATTTAACAAAGTTTAGTTTATTCATTTTAACTGAATCTTCTCAGCCTGATTTTTTTCTCTCAATTTTGCAATAACATTGTCATCTTACAGCTAAATTGGATTGAAATGTGACTTAGGCACAAAAATGCTGCTGGTCCAACATTGCCTCTTGTGGTCAGTTCGTGTCAGTAAGGTAAATCTGAACCATTCAATTGTTCATTCATCTTTATCTGCTTGTCTGTTTCCGGGTCGCAGGGGCGGCTTGCACTACCCAAATCACATTACACCATTTTGGGAGCCTTCCTGTGGGTGGTGAGCCCGCGGGAATTTATATGAGTTGGGACAGTGCCATGTTCGCAGCACCTCAGTGGCAACCTAGTAGCTGGTGGATTTGAATCTGGAGCCTTGTAGACCCAGGTCCGCTTCCTCAACAGCTGAACCAATAATTTGAAAACGTAAAAACAAAACAACGCCAGAACTCAGTAAAGGTCCTAAAAGTACAACTTCAATGTAATGCAATCAACACTTGTATCAACAGCTACATATAACATTAAATCTGAGTATTTCCATGTGACAACTTCAGTAAATCCAAAAGACAGACGACGATAGGTTAGATCCATGACTACAATGCAAGTTCTTTCTGACAGCTAAAGCCCAAATGTTGATGGGAGGGAGTGGATTTACTTTTATTTATTTTTAAGTTAAAACCAAACCTGGAGCTACGTGTGTTTCAACCACATGTACAAGTAGTGGGAAGACAACCACATGTTCCAACTTTAGAAGGTAAAACTGGAACATTTTGTTCCAGCAGCTAAAAGATGATTCCTGTAAAGGGTTGGTATCCACGCTCTAAACTTCTGATTGGGATGATGTTTAAGCATCACCGGGGCTTGAACCCTGTCTCTGGTTTAGCCGACACTGTCCTGAACCACAGAACCCTCCAGCTCCTCCTCCTGCTCCAGCTCCTCCTCAGTAATTTTGGTTCCTCCCCCCACAGGCTGGCTGCTGATTGCAGACTTGTGCTGTGCTTGATGACCTGAGGAATGTAAAGCGATGTGTATCTTCACGTCCTGGACAGATGTTAGAGATGGTCCTGATCTGTTTCTCTTGCTCTTCTGTCTGTTGGTATTTGTACTTGAGTCAGTCATTGACTCCAACTCTGAGTTTCATCCTCAACCATGTATGAGAGTGATTAGACCAAGATGACAATCAGGCCCAGACCTTGGTCTTCCTTCTGCATCTCCTCAAAAAAAGAACCCTGCGTCCACTGAAATTATTGTCATCTCTCTCTTATTGGCTGTTGCACGCATGCACACTGACGTGCACGGATCAGGAGGTCCTCTCCCTCCTCCACCCACACCATTTCTGCTGCCTCCTAATGAAAGAGACAGTGGTGATGCCACAGGCCACAGGCCACCCAGCTCTGCAAATGATCTCCTGCAGAACATCACACTTCATCCCTCTGTCAGCCTACAGACCCACAATCCACCACCGACCTCTGCGTGTGTGTGTGATTCCTCTATTTATTCTGAGATGGTTTTAGCAGACGTTCACATGAGAAAGAAAACTGGCTTCTTAACATAGAAGTTCTACAACTTTTATTTATTTATAGTGCCAGGTCATAACAACTGTTATCTCAAGGCACTTTACAAACAAGCATGCATGCATAAAAACAAGAATAAAAAAGAATATATAGAGATAGCCCCTGCCCTTATAGACCCTCACACCGGCTGAGGAACAACTCCCAAAAACCCAGAAAGGGAAAAAAAAGGAAGAAACCTCAGGGTGATCGACAGTGGAGGGGATCCTCACCCAGGATGGACAGACGGGCTAACTAAACATTAGCAAGTAAAAACTAAAATTTCCTTAAGGTCTACAAATAAAAGAAGTGCACTATAAAGTTCATTCATGTTTGCAGATGATATTGTGCATATCTGCAGTGAGAGCAGGCAACAGCTAGAAGAGAACCTAGAGAGGTGGAGGTTTCCACTGGAGGAGAAGGAATGAAGTTCAGTCGTAGCAAGACTGAGTACATGTGTGTGAATGAAAAGGAGAACAGTGGAGTGGTGAGGTTACAAGGAGCAGAGGTGGAGAAGGTGAAGGAGTTCAGATACTTGGGCTCAACTATTCAGAGCAGTGGAGACTGTGGAAGAGAGGAGAAGAATAGAATAGAGGCAGGATGGAACAACTGGAGGAAGGTCTCAGGAGTGATTTGTGATAGAAGAGTGTCAGCTGAGGTAAAGGGAAAGGTTTACAGGACAGTTGTGAGACCAGCCATGATGTATGGACTAGAGGCACTAGGAATAAGTAGAAGACAAGAGGCAGAGCTGGAAGTGGCAGAGTTAAAGATGCTGAGATTCTCTTTGGGGGTGACAAGGATGGACATGTTCAGAGGATGGACAGTGCTTATATTGGGAGAAGAATGCTAGACATGGAGCTACCAGGTAAGAGACAAAGAGTATAAGATAAAGATAAAGTCCATTCATGGTCCAATCATGTTCATATGCTCCATAAGACGCGTCAAGAGTCAAAATCAGACAGTAGGGTGCTTGGGGAGTTGGGCCAAAGATGTGCAGGCAGAGTCCTCAATCAGGCCCAGGGATTCTAGGGAAAGAACAAAGACTCTGGGGTAAGAGGTGTTAAGTCTACCACAAATAATAGATAGTAGAATAGAATGTTGAATAAGAAAGATAGGGAGAAAGAGATAGAGGGCAACAATGGGGCCCACAAGGGGTCTACGGCTGGACCTATACGCCACCATGGGTGCAGTCAAAAAGAAAACCCTTAAGTCTACTTTTGAAAGTAGACTGTATCTGCCTCCCGGACTAGAACTGGCAGCTAGTTCCAAAGTAGAGGGCCTACTTTGGAAGAGGGCCTACTTTAGAGAGCCTGATAACAGAAAGCTTTGGTTCCAAATCTAGATTTTGAGATTCGTGGAACCACAAGAAGACCAAGAGAACAAAGAGTTCTAGTGGGTTGATATGGTTGTATCAGCTCCACTATATAGGAGGGTGCCAGCCCATGGAGAGCCTTATTAGTAAGCAGAAGGACTTAAAATTATATTCTAAAATGAACCAGGAGCCAATGAAGAGAGGCGAGGACCGGGGAGATATGATCTCTCTGCCTAGTTTTAGTCAGAGCACGAGCTGCTGTGTTCTGGATAAGCTGCAGGGAACCAGCTGAGCATCCGGCTAATAAAGAATTACAATAGTCGAGCCTAGAAGTAACAAAGGCATGGACCAACTTCTCAGCTGCATCTTGGGGAAGTATCTGCCTCCCCAAAGACTTTCCTAATGTTACGAAGATGAAAGTAGGCAGTCTTAGAGATATGTTTAATATGTGATTTCAAAGAAAGCTCCTGGTCAAAAATAACAACAGAGATTTTCAACAGAGGTGTTGGAGGCAATGGCTAACTATAAGCAGATGCAATTATGTCAGATATAGAGTCTCTTAAATGTTTTGGACCTAGGACCAACAACCCAGTCTTATCTGAATTAAGTAACAAAAAGTTACGGGTCATCCAGATCTTAATGTCATCTACGCAGGATTTAAGCCGCTGTAGATGACCTTGTTCACCAGCCTTAATTGATAAATGTAATTGAGTGTCATCAGCATAACAGTGGAAGTCAATTGAATGTTTCCTGATGACATCACCCTGAGGGAGCATATAAAGGGAGAACAAGATTGGACCTAGCACTGATCCCTGTGGGACACCAAGGCTGACCCTGGTGCGGGAGGACTGAGTGTTATTGATATGAACAAACTGATATTGGTCAGTTAAGTATGACCGGAACCATTCTAAGGCAGTGCCACTGATTCCGAGCAAGTTCTCTAGCCTCCTTAACAAAATCTGGTGGTCGACTGTATTAAATGCTGCACTAAGATCTAACAATACAAGCACTGAAACAAAACCCTGGTCCGATGCCATCAGAATGTCATTAGTGACTCTGACCAGAGCAGTCTCAGTGCTATGATTAACCCGAAAGCCTGACTGGAAGGTCTTAAATAGATTGTTGCAATTTAAGTAATCAGAAAGCTGGTCAGCAACAACCATCTAGGATTTTGGAGATGAAAACCAAATTGGAGATGGGCCTATAGTTAGCTAGGACCTCTGGGTCCAGTGAGGGTTTCTTAAGGAGTGGTTTAATGACGGCAACTTTGAAATTTAGGGGAACATAGCCAATTATAAGAGATAGATTCATTATATCTAATATGGAGGTGCCAATTAAGGGGAACACCTCCTTAAGGAGCCTAGTGGGAATAGGATCCAAAATACAAGTACAAGAACTTTTAGCCAAAGAGATCATTGCAGTGAGGTGATGTAAGTCTTTGGGGTCAAATGTGGTTAGTTTACCAGGTACCTCCTGCACCACTGTATCAGAATGCAGATTAGCTTCAGTTGATATGAAGAGGCCACTTAACTTTTCCTTAATAGTTACAATTTTATGATTAAAGAAACTCATGTAGTCAGAGCTGCTGAGATGAGCTGGGATGCTCTGCTCCATGGAGTTATGCCCCTGAGTCAGCCTGACTACAGTGCTGAACAGGAACCTAGGGTTGTTCTTATTCTCTTCTATTAAAGAAGTGTAGTACCTAGCCCTGGCAGTACACAGAGCTTGTCGGTACTTTTTAAAGCTATCTTTCCAGATCAGGAATAATCTGAACAAAGCTTTGTTGCCCCGGTGCTTGTGTGGATCAGAACATTGTTCTGTCTGGGGAATTCTGATCTTTTACAAACAGACTCCAGAGGTCAGGCTGTGATCCATTTAGCTCATAAACTACAAACTGAACACAGAAAATTGGGTTGTGTCCGAAAATGTGTAGGAAACGTTTCTGGTTCCATTTCCTGCATGTTTCCATAATTTGTTTTTATAACAGTGCCCTATAAAGAACAGCAGCCAGATAATAAGTACTAATAATAAGTAATAATACTAGGAACAGTACTAGGAACTCTGGTCTCAGGAACGGAACTGATTTTCATAATTTGTACCAAAACATTTATAACAAGGTTCTGTAATTCCAGACATGTCTTCAATGTAACCAGACCAGAAACAGAAATTTTGTCCCTGTCACATGATTAATACCTGGACTGCACTGGTCTGCAGACAGAAACTAGCATACTAGCAGGGTTTTGTGTGTGTGTGTGTGTGTGTGTGTGCGTGTGCGTGTGCGTGCGTGTGTGTGTGTATGTATAAATAAAGCTGACTTGAGTCTTTGGTCTCTGGACTCGGTCTTACATACTGAGAACGTGAGAGAATGCACATGTCAACATCTACTACATGCCACTAAGTACTGGTTGTGACAATGGTGAGGTTTCTTCTTCTCATGATCTCCATCCTCATCTTCATCTCCTGCTCACTTTCCTCATAGTTGGACTGCGAGAAGCTTTGAAGTGACCACAACCGAAGTTAAGCACAAAGCTCAGTCTTTAAAAGAATATAGAATTTTTGGACGGAACACAGTGAAAGCATCATCTTCCTCTTTTCCTTTGGGCTTGTTTTTCTTTTTCAGGCAGTGCCACAGCACAATTTCCATCTGTATAATCAACTCTAACTCCAGCCACCTCAATGTCCTCCCTCACAGCATCCATCAATCTCCATCTTTGTCACCTACCTGGTGGATCCATCACTAGGATCATTCTTCTACCAATGTATGCACTGTCCCTCCTCTGAACTTATCCTAACCATTCCATTCTGGCTTCTCTGGCTTTTTGGCTCTCCAAACGTTCCTGTCTGTGTTGTCCCTCGAATGACCTCCTTCCTGATCCTGAAAGAGAATCTCAGCTGGTCTCACAACTGTCCTGTAAACCTTTTCTTTCACCTTAGCTGACTCTCTTCTATCACAGTTCACTCCTGACTCTTTTCTCCAGTTGTTCCATCCTGACTGTACTCTCTTCTTCTCCCCTCTTCCACAGTCTCCACTGCTTTAAACAACTGATTCTCAGTATCTAAACTCCTCCACATTCACCACCTCTGCACCTTGTAACCTTCTAATTCCACTGCTTCTCCTTTACAAACATCTGTCTTGCTACTACAACTGACCTTCATTCCTTTTCTCTCTAGGTTCTTCTAGTTGTTGCCTACGTAACACACAACCATACGCTTATTTCTTGTAAAAGAATTATTAGATATTTTCAATGTTTCCTCTATTTTACCCAACTTTCAATTGTGTATATGATTTACAGACTCCTTTTCTGTCTTCTTCTTCTGCAAACTCTCAGCTGTTGTTTTGACCACCAGTTTATTGTGTTTTTAGCTCAGTGGTATCCAAATATTAGCCTGTGTCGTAACATTTAAGCACCAAACTTTGTTTTAGTGAAAGGTTGTAATATAAAGACGTTTTCCCAACAACTGTGTGAATTAAAAATGATCGGAACTTGTTCAAGCACATAGAAATGTTTGCGGTTCCACCCATGCACATTTTTATTAGTGTGACAGATATTTTTCACTGATTTTAATCAGGACTATAATCCACTCTGAACACAGATGACAAACATGATTTAGATCCAGAGACTAAAACATGCTGTTTTCATCACTTTCAAACAGTATCCAACCATTTACAGACGTCATGTTTTTGTTTTTTGAGGAGGTTGTGATTTTCTCACTCCACCACAGCATTCGTCAAAAAATGGATTGTTTAAAAAAAGTGAACTGATGTGTTTAAAACTGTTCACCCAGAAAAGTAAACCAAGTGCTGAACACTAAAGAAAAAAGAGTAAAAATGGGTGTTGAGGAGAAAGAGGTGGAGGAGGAATAGAGGGAGAAGATTTTTGTGAAAAAATGTTGTGAAAGAGAAGAGAATAAAAGAGGGGGAAAAAGAAGAGGTACAATAAAATAGCAGGAATTGATAAGAAAAGTAGAAGGCAAAAAGATAATGGAAAGAGAATAAAAGGAGGAGGAAAGAAACAATGGTGAAGAATAGAGGAGAAAAAATGAGAATAAAAGGAGAGGATGAAGAATGAGATAAAAAGTAAGACTGAAGTGAAGTACGGAGGAAGAGGAGTTGGGAAGACCCTTACAATATTATAAAAATCTTCTTCCTTTTCTTTCAGCTTGTCTCTTTTTCAGGGGTTGGTACAGCAAGTCATTTTTTTCCATCTCCCCCTGTCCTCTGTATCTTCTCTCTATTTTTGTGTCCTACCCGGTAGCTCCATCTCTAGGATCATTCTTCTACCAATGTAACCACTGTCCCTCCTCTGGACATGTCCAAACCATCTCAATCTAACTATATTATAAAAATACAATTATTATATTGTATTTGATTATTTTTGTAAGGAAATTATTATTATTATTACTATCTACGATTAATGTGTTCTATTTTTACTTCATCATTTCGTTTTCTTCCTGCTTAATACGTCTATTTTACTCTATTTTTGAGCTGTTTGTAGCTACCGGAACACTCCAGCCTCTGCTGCCCACTAGCTGCTGGCTGAGGCTCCCCTGTGACGGAACCGCAAAAGATTTAGATTAGATGTAGAGGACAGTTATTTGAGTTACTTTAAATAGGTTCTGTAACCTGTCAAAACAGTCTGGGCAACACCAGCCAAAGAGTTAATATCTTGACTGGAATCCAGAAGTCCAAAGTTTTACAAGGACCTTTCACTTATCACATCCCATTCATAGAATAAGAAAATAGCAGTTGAGGGCAGACTGACTTCAGAGGCAACATGAAGCAGTGAGGTCAAATATTTCAGCTCACATCACAAATATTTAATCTGCTGTGAGTAGGAGTGAAGAAATGGATGCACGCTGCCGCAGTTGTAATGAAACATGACCTACAAGTCGAAAATGCAAACATACTTCACCACACACAGACACACATGCATGTGCTATGTCAACATCCAAACAGCTGAGTGATGACTAAATCAGAGTGAAAAAAAAATCACTGAAAAACAGGCTATGCTCACAGACTCGCAGATATTAATGCAAAGAGTGTGTTCAGAGGGGTCTCTCAGACAGACGCACACAGAGCTTTCTAAATGAAGTTTTAAAAAAACGAAGATGTTGTGGTCAGCAGTGTGAGTGAGATAATGATGAGAATGTCAAAGGCACTTTGTACCAGATGGTTTTAAACCAGGAGAGGGAAGGATGAAATATTTTCCAGTGGCTTTTCCACTGTAAAATATTCAGTATCATGTATGAACAAAAGTTTGGTTCAGTACTCTTGTTACTGTTACTGCAATAATACCAAATTAAACCATCAAAAAAATTTGAACAACAGTGATTCACTCATCTACTTCCTCTTATCAGCACAGGCGTCAAACTCAGGCTCGGGGACCAGATTTGGCCCACATTCAGAATTTGTAGTATTTGCGAACTATGCGTTATAATACATATACTGTAGTATGTTTTTTTTTGTTTTAGACCTGTAAAAAAATTTAAATTTAAAGGAAATCTTGAAAGACAACAGATAAAGAGACAGAATAAACAACAGCTACTACTGATGTGTGTTTCATTTCTATTTTAATTTCATGTGTGTTGCTATCATTAAGCTTTTGCTGTTCCAAGATTAATGTTTTTATATGAAAACAAATCAACACTTAATATCTGTAGAGCAGGGAAAATGACTTCATGGCAGTTTTTGATTTTGGCCCACTGTGACTGTGACTGAGTTTGATATCCCTGGTTCTACAAGGTCTAAGGTACAGCAATCTCCACAACTGAAACCCTAATCACACTGCACCATACTGTGAGCCTTTCTGTGGGTGGTTCAAGGAGCGAAAACAAAATTCTAAACATCAAATTTTCTTATGGAACAGAAATGGATATTTAAGAATAATGGAAAGTGATTCGTTCCTGTTTTATTTCGTTCTTCAAAATTCTACGCAGCCTTCAGTCAGTCATCCATCTCATAAAAATTCCATCGTAACCAGAGCTTTGAACAAGAATTTTTGCCAATCGAGTTGGAACAAAAAACTTTATAATTTTTTCTCTTTTTTTGCTCATTTTAAGCAACATTTTTTCAAGACTTTTGTAGGTAATTATTTTATATTATTAATATATTTGATACTGTGAAATCAGAAACTCTGTTATTTGCTTAAATTCATTATTGATGATAAAAAATGCTTTACATTTTGTCTGAGAGCCTCGTTTTTATTTATTAAATAGATACATTTTAATTTTTAAGTGGATTTTTTTTAGAATTTTTTCGTCTTTTAGGGAAATTTATACATTTTTAAGCAAACTTTACCTTTTTAATTAAACCCTGCCTCCCCCACTTTTTTCCTGCTAACTTTAAGCTTTTCGTCTGCTTCTTCTCATCAAACTTCAAGAGTCATACACAGAATGTCTAAGCCTTTTCAAAATGCTTAATTAAACTAATTATCCGAGCAGAGCTACGATGGTTAGTCAGAATGATTAAAATTCTCCATCATCTGATGGTATATTATCAAATCCCCTCTCATTTTCACTGTAATTTAGAATTAATTGGAAATAATACATCTGCCGCACTGGGCTCATATAGAATCTGTGGCCTTTTTGTACGTGGATGAGATAAAACTAACCTTTCCCCCTTTCACACAGGTTCAAGTTAATTAAATCTCCTTTTATATTCTAATAAAACCGACATTACCTCCTCCAAAAAGCTAATAGAGGGATTGAATGAAGGAGAAAAAAGGAGTCAATTTTGTTTGAGAGAAGTGAAGTGTCAGCAGGTTTGCTGCGTCTCAGGCAAAATTAATTATTTCAGCATGATAAAGCTTTTCATCTCCCTGACTGGTCACAGAAGAAAAAGCCAATTAATAATGTCAAACACGCTCAGGCTCTGCAGGGACGGCCCTTGCTCTGACCACAGTGTTTACCGTCTTAGATACGGCCTCGCCCACCACAGCAATTCCATCCTCGCTCATCAGTGTCCACCTGTCAGACTCTTGCCTCATTATCTACCTACAAAAAGCCCTGTTTTTCTGAGTGTCAGCGCGGCTTCCTGGGCCGTGCACGTGAGGTACTGTCCTCAGCTAATTAATTCACTTAATCACAGGGTAGAGCAGCAGGAGGAAGTAGGCCACGGAGGAGAAGCAGACAAGTAATTTGCAGACAACGGGAAACACCTGGAAAGTCAAATGTGTAAAGAGCTTGCTTACACATACAGAAGTCTGTGGAGAAAATCAGTGGTTTTAAGCCACACAAACACAGGAGTCGTTGATCTGTTGCCTTTTCTACGACTGTGTTTTCATCTTCTGTTCTGCTATACTAGATACAGTCATGGAAAAAACTATTAGACCACTCTTTCTTTAATTTACTGTCCTTTTAAAAGTCTGCTTCCACTTAATCTACATTAATCTGGACAAATATAATAACAACAAAAAAGGCTCATAATTAAGTTTAATTTCAGAGCTGATTTCTGGCC
>JAFBJS010000277.1:423134-586723 GCA_016785265.1 Paraplagusia blochii | reverse complement strand
GCATGGTTTTGTGTTCATTGTTTCCCCCAGGTGATAAACCTTTAGTGGAACAAGGTATTAAGATGAACAAGGAATTGAAGAAAACAGCAGAGTGGTCTAATATTTTTTTCCATGACTGTATATCTAGAACATGGGTGCCCTATAGGAGGATCGTGATCTACCAGTAGATCTCCAAAGGAGTGCAGGTATCTCCCACTATCTTCTCCTTCTTTCTTTTTCTTACATAATATTACATTACATTAGATTACATTCCATTTGGCTGCCAGCTTTAGCAGTTCTGGCTGCAGGAGTCAGACGTGTACATGGTGAACCATCCAGCCGCACCCGACCAACGGATTGTACAGTGTGAGCACACGGCGCAATATTTTCTTTCCCAAATTCAATGAAATTGAAGAGAGGCAAGAGCACAGGTCCAACCTCTCCTTTAACCAGCAACAACCTGAATTGTTTTCAATTGCTGCTGCAAAGATAATTTTCTCATTGCATACCTCAGTGTGCTGAATTTGATTTAAAAGAAAACATTCTAGCATGATAAGTGCATAAAACTTAAATGCGCAATTGCATCAATATTGTATGTTTTTCTTTTTTTTTTACTTATTTCCACTCGGTTATTATTCCTGTGTATTATTTTCTGATGTTTCATAACAACAGCAGGACCGCCACTCCTCAAGGCCCAACCTTCTGAAACAGTTTTGAAGGAATATGAAGAGACAGAATAATAGTGGGCCACAGTAACACACACACAAAGAGGGTATATTGTGGTTGCAGGGTCTCTGCTCCACTTCCCATGTGAAGAAGCTACATATTAAACCAAACACATGCATGTGTCGGGTGTGTGTGAGTGTGTGTCCCTCGCCTCTACGGAACATTAGGCTGCAGCGACGCTTCAGTGGCTCTCTAACACACACACCGACACACTCACACACACTGTGTAGCCTGTGTCTCCCAAACACACACTGAAGAGACACAAATAGACTCTTGCTATTAAATATAAATTATTGACACAGTCTCAGCTGCTGCATTGAGTAAAAAAATCACATTTTGAATACAATCATGAAAGGATAGTAGTACTGGTATGTAGATCTGAATGTGAGAAAACCGAACAAACCAAAGCCTATAAAGAAAAACTGGGCTTTTTGATTGAGGGGGCATCAGGGGAGGGGAGCAATGTTGCCTCCTGTAGTCAATTTATGCAGTGAAGGACACAGGAGTGTTTCTAAATACCCATATAGAAGCACAGCTGCCTCTGCTTTGATGCAGATTTAGTTTTCTTTAGATAATTTCTGACAAATTACAATTGCTGAGATTCTGTCTGATGGTAGACAACAATACATTTTAATATGTTTGAAACATTAAAATATATTCAGCCATTAGGGTGCACAAGCCAGTGTTTCTCCCATGCCCAGACAAATATTGAGGGTTGCGCCAGAAAGGGCATCCGGTGTAAAACTTTGGCCAAATATTTTTGGAGAAAAAGCTAGAGAAGCCAGATTAAGATAGTTTGGAAATGTTCAGAGGAGAGACAGTGGTTATATTGGTAGAGGAATGATCCCAGAGATGGAGCTACCAGGAGATTGATGGATGCAGTGAGGGAGGACATGGAGGTAGTTGGAGTCAGAGTAGAAGATACAGAGGACAGGGAGAGATGGAAAATGTTCCCTCGCTGTGGTAAGGGACAAGCCAAAAGGAAAACAAAGAAAAAAGAAAGATATTTTATATATGTTTAAACTGCAAAAAAAAGCTTTAATCCAATAAAGTCAGCTGTTTACAAACAACCTGTAAAAATATTGTGAGCAAACGAGCAAATGAAGACTATATCCAGGTATTTATGGATGTAGATTCAACTGGCTGAGTCGTATTTGAAAAAATGTCACAAAAGTGATAAAACATTAATGTTAATTAAATAAGAGTATGAGCGTAAACACTGATGAAGCAGCTGAACCCTCGTCATCTCCACGCTGCTTCACTTTATCAATAATTCATGCTAATAAAAGCAACACTATAGGACTTAATATGAGCAGCTTTATGAGGGTTTTCCCAGTGGAGAACGTAAAGAGAGTGAAATCATTGATTTATTTATGTGTTCAGCAGCTTTATTACTTTGAAACCATGCAGCAGCAGCGACAGCGTGAAGCAGTTTTAATTAAGACTAATTGTTTTCTTTATAGATACGCTTTGCGGAGCTAATTAAATATAATGCGGCCAACATTTCCCATAAGAGCCGACGCCCGCATGCACCGCTGTTTTCACACAGGGATGCCAGCCACCAGTTCTGCTCCACCATGCATTAAAGTTCTGCCCAAGTCTGATTTTGAAACACCTAAACAAACTTGTTGTCATTTGTAATGGACAAATTGGTAGCAGCGAAGAAAGATTATTTTTACCGTATGCACATGAGGAGACACAGCTGTTTGAGTCCACAGGTCATAGAGCAGGGGTCTCAAACTTCCGGTCCGTGGGTCATTTGTGGCCCGTGGTGCGATATTTTGTGGTTTTGTTGGATGCACTCAGTGGTAGACACTGCTGCGGATGAATGTGAGTATTAAAATACTTGTCTGAAGTGTTGTATTACAGTGGGAAACATATTTTTTTTATTTCTTTTTCACCTTTTTGTTTCTTAACAAAACTTATTGAACTTTAATTGCGGCCCTTTAGTGAAAATACAGTGGGGACAGTGGCACTCAACCTATTTGAGTTTGAGTCATGGAGGAATTCATAAAAGTTGTTTAATCACCACTGCTTTTGTAAGTAAAGCTGAAATGTTTTCATTTAAACCAGTGGTTCTTAACCTTGTTGGAGCTACCAAACCCCACCAGTTTCAAATGCGCATTCACCAAACCCTACTTTAGTAGGGTGAGTCGGTGTGTCTTGACCTCCGTGGCAGACGCTCCATCCAACCTGAGAACCTGAGACCGACTCACCAAACCCCTGTGGTTTGATCAAACCCAGGTTAAGAACCACTGATTTAAACTGACCACAAGGGGCACAAGTACCCAGCAGCTGTGGGTCTCTCTGTGTGCTATCGCCACTGTTTTTCCAGCATTGACGTGGCAGAGTGACAAACTTCAGTTTCCTGTAGGAAAGGGCTGTTTAACTGCCTGGTTGTGTAAACAAAGCCACTCTGGTTCATTTCAGTTGTAATGGAGTGTGGTTCCAGTCACACTCCCTTAATGTGTCCATAAACTACTGACTTCAATGTGCTGAACATTTGCTGAAGAGAAGGGTGAAAAAAGCCCGTCTTTATTGTGCAAATGGACTCCAAAAATAGTCACTTATTGTCACAAAGACCTTTGTCCGAAACAGATGCAGCAACTCAAGAGTGGAGAGAAAAGAAAAACTCAAATGTTAGGAGTTAAAAAACACCCAGATGGTCTACATTCCCAGGATTCAAACCATGTGGTCTGGGATGCGAGCGTGTGTGCAGCATGTGTTAGTGTGTGTGTGCGTAGGTGTCACAAACACACACGCACATATCCAAGGTTCAGACGTTTCAGCTGCGGCTGGATTAAGTGGCAGTGAAGTGACGTCTCTTCATGTTCAGTGATTCAGAAATAGAGCCGTAAAAATCTGTGTCCTGCATGAGGAAATATTATTCAGACTAAAAATCATGTGATCAGAAACAGAGGGAGGCTCGCACAGATGGTGGACCGATGCTAGCAAAGAGCTACAAAAGAAACAGTTCAATGTTTTTTGTTCACTTTAGTTGGAACAGTTTTTTATTGCTAAGACACCATTATCAGGTCTTCAGCTTTAACTAAAGAAACATTTAAAGTTTATAACGTGCAGCTAACAGCTCGTTTTTCTTAGGTTTAATGTAATTCTTACTACACATTACAGAAAACTTGCTTAATATCTCCAACCTTTCTCAAGTTAATCAAATGTAGAAACCAAGGATAACAAATTTGTTTTATCAGGAGTAGCCTAGTGGTGGAGGAACCAGACTTGAGTCTGTGAGGCTCCAGGTTCTAATTCACCAGCTGCCAGGTTGCCACTGCGGTGCTCTGATCATAGCACTTTTGCAAAACAAATATCTTCTAGTTGGCTCACAACCCACAGGAAGACTGACAGTATGGAGCAGTGTGTTTTGGGTGGCAGTCGTGGAGACAGCAACGATTAAATGTAAAAATGATATTAATATTAATATTTTTAATATTATATTAATATTAAAAAAATGTTCAGAGCGCCGCAAATGCCCCACGGGCTGCAAGTTTGAGACCCCTGGTTTAACTAATCTTTAACCAAAAGTCACAGCATTTAACCAACTTACTTCATTTTGTAATTCCAAGAACTCTATGGTATAATAATATATTGAAAGAAATAGACCCAAAGGCAAAATTGTAACTTAAACTGACACCTCATGCCTTAAAGTCCAATTCTACCACAGCCAGTGTCCTTGATATTAATTGATAAAAAAAAGCGAAAACATTTAAGGAAAATATTTGTAACGAAAAGATTAATGAATATTTGTGTGTTGTTATGAAGGCTTTTATGTTCATTATCTTTTCTTTAAAAGTTAGAGACAGACAAAAACAGTGTTTCTTTCTTTTCCCCAAAGCACTGCATTGAGTTCTCCTCTCACTGTCAGATGTAGTTTGATGACTGAGATAAGTGAGGGAGCTGCACTCTAATCCAAAAGAAGCAAAATAAGAGGGCGAGGTAAGCTGTCTGCTGAGAAGATGTATAGAGAGGAGGGGGGTTTTTTTAACAACTCTTTTCACATCCAGACTATCAGGGAACGTCCCAACTAAACCACAACAACACAAATATCATTAGAAATTGATATTTTATATTATGTTAAGATATTATTTACAACATAGATCAAATCAACATAGACCAGGGGTCGGGCACCTGCGGCTTTTTAACACACCCCAAGTGGCTCACTTTATTCAAAAACGTGTAAAAATAAAAAAAGGACAAAAATGGTCCTAGTGTTGTTGTTGTTTTTTTTTTTTTTTCAAATGTTTTACCTAGAGATGCCGCCAATCTAAAACGCCGGTTTAATATCCAACCGACTCAATCGATGATCCGCCCGACACTGTGGTAAATTCTCGGTTTCTGCCGTCACATTGACACACACGCGCGGTGACGGCAGCTCAATGCGCTCAGATCAGGCTTTATTTTACAGTGTGCCAGGACGATACCAAAACACGCTGTTTGTAACGACTGCAAGTAAGCCATTAAAAGACAACGTTCAGAACAACAAACTTAATACTGTACTTAGAAAAGAAGCACCGTTTTTTAGCAAATATAAAGAGGAGACGGCTGCTTAGAGGATCGGCGGATTCTCGGCAACCACAACAATCCTCCAGCGTGGCTTCTATGTTCGGCATGAGTACCGAGAAGTCCAAAGCCACCGTAGAAAAATTGAGCGTGGTACAGGATTAATGCATTGTAAACCCGGTGAAACCCTTGAGTCCACGGTGCAATTGTCCAAGTAGGCGGGACTTTTCTGATTCAGCGCTGCCAGAGTTGTTTGAGAGCCTTTCAAGACATTTACGCAAACTGCTTGACGTCACCAAGTAGTTTCACCATGGACATTTGGACTCAAACGTGAGCTCAGTGTCAATGTTGAGCCTGACAGCTCAATGGCTGGATGATGATTTTGAGCCATATCAACTTCATCTCCACTGTGTTGTGTGTTAACAGTAAAAATCAGCTTAGGGGGCACTGTTAAAACTATTCATTATTTTTGATGTTTTATTCTCCACCCAAGCAAAGATGATGTCTATTGTATGATTCTTGAGTTCATTATTTCTTAGATAGAACATCGGTATCAGAAAAATTGGTTTTGGCAGGTCAGACCACCAAAAACCAGAAATCGGCATTTCACCCTTTTTATGTTTTTTAAAAAAACACAATATTTCCATCAAAAATGCTATGCTGATAAATATTAGTTTAACTCTGTTTATTTTACTCATTTAATAAATATGAATATTAATAAATGTTTTTGTTTTTTTTATAATTGCAGGATGTGTTTTAACTGCAGGTTATTGCACTATGTGGCTCAGATAAGGAGGAAAGAGGAGAGTTGTATATTATTGAGGTTTGAAGAGGACTGTATTTTATTTCCCTACAAAGGTCTGAAATCACAGGAGGTCTTTGATGTCCATCCCATTTTGTTTTTTTTTTCTTAAACACTCAAATTAAAAAATAGCACCAAAAATCTGTATACGTATTGCTTGTATTTCTATAATTTAATCGAGGCAACAAAACATAAAACAGTAATATTGTAATGGAATTTAAACTTGAAGCACCAAATATTGTACAGCAGTGTGGTCACATGGTGTATCACTCTCTCCAGGATGCGCTTCAAGGAAAATAAACATTTATTTATTAATGCTCGTGCTCATAGTGCTTACTTATTTTATAAATAAGTTATATAGCTAATATACTGAGAGCCTATGTTGCCTTCATATAAGTTTTATATAAGGCTTTAAATTTTTTTGCGGCTCCAGACAGGTATGGTTTTTTTGGGCCAATGTGGCTCTTTGAACATTTTGGGTTGCCGACCCCTGACAGGCCAAACCTTAAATCTGGTTAAAAACTTTACTGCAGCTTTTGGAATAAAAACCCTTCTGTATAAAGAAGCTAAACTATGTGTATGTAAATGTGTGTGTGAATGAGTGTTGATTCCTCTGGGTTCTGACCGGACGACAATGAAAGAAAATTCCCGCTGGACTCATCGACTTTGGTTAGTGTCCCCCGTGTCTCGTCCATCACTCTTTAGACAGTAATTATTTTTCTTCCTTTTCAATTAGCAGCCGTCGTCCAGCAGACAGGACACAAAAGACTCCACAGAGGACAAGGGTGTGACTCACAGAGAGTTTGTCTTAAAATTGTGTTTCAAAATGAGGCTGAGTGCAGGAACACTGACAGTTCCCTCTTCTCTGTCACTGATTGGGCTGAAGATAATCCTAACCACACAAATTTCTGCCAATTATTCCCACAAAATAATGGTTATCGCTCTCTTTGTTTGTTCGTAGATTTAAGGATGAATGACATCAATTTCAGATAAAGCTGCTCCTTATCGCCTCCTCTCATTGAACAAAATTGGTTATGTTTTAACATGACTAATTTGCAGACTTAACAGTACAAAGGCCTCACTGTGGATCAAAACAAACAACAAAATGTACTGTAGGTATGAGAACTCTTATATCTTGCCACTAGAATTCCTGTGTTCCTACATACGCTAACATTACCTCTTTAAAAACCCATGCAGTCATTTCAATATCAGAACTGAAATCCATTTTTTGTTGACAGTTTTATTAGTACATTATCTAGAAAAAAATGTAAAGAGATTCTGATCTGTCAGTAAGGCCCATTTTCACAGGATTAATTGGATAACAAACCAGTTCACTGTGTGGAACATGGGACAGTGCTAAGTGAACATGTGATCAGCGACAACTAAAGGCCTTGAAAAGTAAAGCTAAAACTCCAAGGTTGCAAACATAATAATATGTAAACTAATAATAAAAAAAGCTACAGCCTTCCTCTTTTAATCTTATTTTCCTTTCAGCTCTTTTTTTCAGGGGTTGCCACAGTGAATCAACAATTTCCATCTCACCATGTCCTCTGTATCTTCTTCTCTGACTCCAACTACTTCCATGTCCTCCCTCACTGCATCCATCAATCTCTTTGTCTCATACCTGGTAGCTCCATCTCTAGGATCATTCTTCTATGTATCCACTGCCCCTCCTCTGAACATGTCCAACCCATCTCAATCTGGCTTCTCTAGCTTTTTCTCCAAACCTTCCTGTCTGTGTTGTCCTCCAAATCACCTAATTCCTGATCCTGTCCATCCTTGTCATTTCCGCTTTTAATAAACCTGGATACACATGTTTTGTGGAATGCCCCAAATACGGTCCCCATAGTCCCCAGCTTACCTTCTAAGCTGGGGACTATGTAGACCTGCGTCGCCAGTCAAATATGAATAACTAACTTCAAATGAGTTGACTGAGAGTGTTTCCTTATGGTGAGTCAATTAGCTAACATTAAAGACATTGTTTTTTACCTTTTAGTCAAATTAACAGTTTACACAAAAAAACTACGTAAAATATACTGTATAGCCTCTGCTCAGTTTAGTGTGAAAATAATCGAAAGTCGACTCTGCTGTGATCCAAATGCACCGGTGAACCCGCTGTTTGAGTCATAGACGCACTACGAAAATTTACTGTGCAGCTCTCATTACGGTGCATTGAAGGCCCTGCAGTAAGGCCCTGCAGTAAAGACTCAGCAGGAGCAGACCTCAGTCAGTCTGTCGTCTGTCGCTGCTTCACCCACACAGTCGGCTTCTTCTCACACACGCATACACACACACATACACAGAAGCGCACATACATACATACACGCACACACTTTCTAAGAACAGGCTCATCTTTTTCACAGCAACAGTCAACGACAGACACCACAAATAGCCATAGTCCAGATTTGGAGCAAACATGTTTTGACGGGAGAAAAAGTCACGTCAGTGGTGTTTTTGCTGCAGACTATAAACTGGATTTTCTTTTGTCTCCATTCAGACACGACAAATCAAACAGACTGCCTTATTATCAGTCCCTTATTTCTCCTGCCTGTGTAATTTCGTGAAAGGCTGTCTTTGAAAAAAGACATAGCGTGATAACAGCGAGTATATTAGTGGTGGAAACACTACTGCAGGTTCAGGTCTTTAGAGAGTAGTTGAGGATCCATTATGACGTAATTGAACCTCATTGACCTCCTGGCACAGCACTACGCTCTGCTGCCTTCCCTTGTCTCCTCTTAAGCCTGCTTTGGCAGTGTGCTAACAATAGGACCAAATGTCCAGGCTGTTCGCATCCTCTACAGTGGACCACCAACATCCACCATCCATCACAGTCAGGATCTGGACCACGAGACTCTACTGCTGATCCACTGCTGCTGATGATCCACTGCCACTGCTGCCACTGCTGCTGCTGCTCTTTTCCAGCTCCACTTTTAGAAGCGGTAGATTTTCTCGTCAGACGTTCGTGTCACACTTCTGTTCTCACTGTCTGAACCCGCTGTTGCTATTTCAGTCTGGGTTTTTCAACACATAAATATCTGTCTTTACGAGCATTGTCACTGTAGCTGCAGAGAACCTGTGGACTGAAGTATCAAACAAATATTTGAAGCCAACTTTAACGAGCTTCAAAATAAAATGTTATAATGGTAACTTTATAGTGTTGATGTTGAACTATAAAAACGTCTCTGCTTTAAAGACATTGTTAACCTAAAAAATGTTTTTTCTAGTACTATTTTTTAAAATAAAATAATATATGGTACTTTGCAACACAATACGGTGCTTGGATTCAGATTCCATTATTACCAAAAAATGAAATGCCACACTGGCTTCAGCCAATCTGCAGCAGCAGCAGCAGCGCTTTGAGGCACCAGGGATTACAGAGCCACCAGCTGACCGGCTAAGAGCTTTGCTCAAAGGCACAATTAGAGGGTCTTTGTTTCAGTAGGAGCGGCACAAAGGACCAATGTGTCGAGCTGACGCTGGAGTCATCAGTCAGAGGCACACACATTCATTAATTCCCCTCTGTCCTTGAATCTGAACCAACTTTTACTCAAACCTCATCATAGTGACAACAAGTTAGCGGTAACTTGGTTGCAACTTTAGGTCATCACTCAGGTGTTACGGAATCTGTTGTTTCAATGTACTGTTCTTAGGAAACCTAAATTAGTCGTTAAGTGTTGACCATCAACAAACATTGAAGGCACATTCTGAGGCTGATTTAAGGAAATCACAAATTCAGACTTTCCTAGTGGGAAACCTCACAGAGACTCAATGAATGTGCACTGAAGTGAAATATATTCTGATTGCAGCACAGTTGACATGTTTTGATTTGCATCAGCAGGAGGCAAAGAAAAGTGATCCATTAGTGTGATCACCAGTGTGAGCAGCCTCAGCAGCCAGTTAGCCTCAGACTCACCTGCTGGGTGTATAATCTGTTCTGTTAACATTCAGCCAAGGCTGCATTTCACACACATGCACAGTAAGTACAACACACAAACTGGGGTCATGTGCTATCATCCAATACCTACACACAGATATGAGAGAGACCACCACTAATCTGGTACTGAATTCAACCTTGATTAAACAGGAATGACTACCAACTTAACTACAAACACTACTAACATTAACCTTCCTACTTATAGAGTAGGAAGGTTAACTTATAACTTATACAGTGGATGTTAGTAGATAAGAAGGTTAATAGTATACATATATATATATATAGAAGGTTAATAGTATATATATATATATATATTTATATATATACTACTAACCTTCTTATCTACTAACATCCACTGTTCAATGTTCTGGTTCCACATACCTCAACTCCATCCATATCGTTCTATTGTATTGGTCTTTGTGTATTTTTTGTATTGAATCTCTTGTTTGATGCTGTTCTGCTGTTTCGCGAAGAAGAGCAGACCTGGATATGAAGCCAACTTCATATCCAGTGAACTTGTCAATATCTTACTTTTAATTTATATTATTGTTATCCATAAACATTTTCCCTGGGCCGGTGCTTGTAGCTTTGGTCCCATGGAGGCGGAGTGTGAAGGCCAGGCTGAGGCTGTAGTACTTCTTCCACAGGCTCACAAATACCAATGATGTGTTTGTGCAATTGTGGGCTCATGATGATATACTTTGCCATGTCCTTGGCGGTGAACTGCAGTTTGCTCAATTCCTAATTTGACTGATTGTCAGCCTTGAACTTTTTGACAAAGGTATCTGGGATTCATGTCAGTAGAGGGTGCCACACTGGTTGTTTTTTTATTCTGCTGGCCATAGATCAACTCTGTTTTTCTTGGATTGTGTTAATAAAGTTCCATATTTAAAATCTGAAAAAAATAAATAAGTCTATCTATCTATCTATCTATCTATCTATCTATCTATCTATCTATCTATCTATCTATCACCCTTAAAGTCTATACTTTAGTATTCTGTTCTTGCTATTTTTAACATTAGTCTCTCAGCTTTACTTATCTGGTGCAGCCATTTTGCTAAATTTTGACTTTTCTGGGACAAATGTGTAAATTGTAAGCAACAGGAGAAAAGGCAAAAAAGGATTGTTTGCTAAGCAGGTACCTAGCTAAGATCCATTTGAATAATTCAACTCCATCTCAAGCCCTTAAATAGAAAATAATCTACGAAAATGACTATAATTTCTTCTCAGAATTCAGTTCTGTTGGTCAGAGTCTACAAAGCAGAGTCTGGAAAGCTGCCACAGTACTGGAAACACTGTTCTCTTATCTTGTAATTAGCTGCTGTCTCACACAAGTTGTAACCTCCTTGATGAAGACACGCAAACTGACAAAGAGGTCATAAAGTAAAAAAAATATATTGCCAGGATAACATTCTTTAAAATAAGACTTATTTAGGCAACGCCTAAATTAAAACCCTGTCTGAGAATAGAGCAGCAGAGTAAATCAAGAGGCATCCTCCCATTTTCTTCATTTCAAAGTTCTTAATTTTGAACTGATTTTTTGATTTTCTAAATAAGAGATCGAAATTTATCGACTAAATTTCTTGAAATGTTCTACGCTAATTGCTCCTGTAAATGTACTGTATATACTCTAAGTCAAGGAGTACCAAGACAGATGTTCTAATTTTAGTGTCCATTTTCATACATTTAGACATGTCTCATGGTTAGTTCACCAGCTACGATTAACCTTATTAATTTTTTATAGGGATGTCTGATATATCGGTCCACCAATAAATTTCCAATATGAGCATAATTTTTAATATCAGATTATATCGGTATTTCCACCGATAATCTTAATCCGATGCTGCAAAGCCGTGGTCTTGGCAAATAAGCTGGACTTCCGCTGGACTTCCGCATGAGGAACTGAGTCCACAGTACGGACCGGCACGTGATTAATGATGTCATTTAAAGAGACAGCTACAATGAGTAATGCTACAGTGAAAGTCTGTGGTCTGGAGTTTTTTGTGGATAGAAAACTGTAATTCTTATTGACTGCAAGGAACTGGTCATGCTGGGGTTGAGGGGGTGGGGATTTTTACATTTTATCATGAGACGTTTTTATGCAGCGTAGTAAAGAAAAACAACAATGGACTCATTGAAATGACAACAACACAGCAGCAGCGGCTGCAGCTCTCTCTTTATCTCTCTCAAAGACTCAGAGTAAAATACGGTAAAGAACAGAAGAGAGCAAAATAAATTAGTCAAACTTCACAGAGTTCATCTTCTTGGAGAACCAGACGTTCTCTCCCGTTCAAGACGCTGTTTTTTCTGTCATTAGAGAGGGGTTTTTACTACTACTGCAGCTTGCAACTTGTACTGCAGCTGTTTTTATCTGTGCCCATTTATATTGACTATTGTTGTGAGGGCTGAATGAGACCGGTTTATAATGTTAGTCAACGTTTTTGGAAAGTTATTCTGTCCAACACTAGATATTTCTTGTTTACATCAAATGCTGCACAAAGAATCATAGGACTGTTTAAGACAAAAATGGTAGAAAATAAATGTTTAATTTTTCCATAACTTATATCGAAGTAGTGTATCTTGTACACAGCTATTTATAGAATGCATTTAATCTGGTATCACACTAATTCAGGGGAAATTAGCTGCCTATATCGGTATCGGTTCATATCGGTAACGGTTCACATCAGTATCAGAAATTAAATGTTTGGGTAATATCGGTTCATATCGGTATCGGTAAATGTCAAAAAAGACATGTAAATGTGTTTATTTATGTAAAAGACATAAATAAAAGTACATACCAAAACATAGGTTTACTTTAAACTAATGAAAACTCTGCACTTATGGAGTATAAGTGTAGAGTTTAATAATCTCTAATTTTTCTTGGCATCTTCCTTGTCCTCCTGTCCATTTTATGTGGTTAGCTGTGTCGTGTCAAGGCGTGTCGCCCACTTGCTGTGTCCAAACCTGATCATGGTGGCGGACGACAGATGGCCTGATCGGTTGGTCTACATGCACGTATGTGTGTGTGAGAGCGTGCACGTATCCGAGTGCGACTCGGCCGTCAGACCACACCGACGTTTGGCACACGTGGCACCAAGCCGCGACCCAATAATACAGGCGCCGCTGAGGGTTGCGACCTAGAAACAGAGGCCAACTGTGAGAACAGCTTGGCCGAGCAACGGGAAGAAGACGCGTCAGTGTCGCCACGTCCTAATGCGTGAATGTCACTGTCCTGACACACTGACACAAACATGTTCCCCATATAGCATATTTACTTTATCAAAGAATCAAAGATTAACTTGATTTCACAGTAGGCCACAATTAAAAACTGTAATGAAGTCACCAGCCAGACTTATTAAAAAGTTAACTGTAAACATTTTCCCTTCTCCAGATATTAAATGCAGAGGCAGTGCTACGGTCTCCTAGCAAAATGTCACTGGAGCCCCTACTTTATCAGTGCCCAAAATAAAAAAAAAGTTTTTTGACCAGGCCCCCTAGTGGCTGGTGCACCAAGCAACTGCCTGGCTTGCCTGTCTTCAAGTGTCGCTCCTGATTAAATGTTCAACGCAATGTACAACAAAAATACAAAATGTACAAAGTCATTTTGGAACTGTCAATTCAACTCCTAGGGAGTCAAATTCAACACTTAATATAGACTCAAAGTGACTTAATATAGACTCAAAGTGATTGGTCCACTCTAGTTGGAGTTAAAACAACACTTTTGAAAAAGTTAAATGTGTCAGAGTTGAAATAATAGTCTCAGGAGTTAAAATTTAACACAAATGAGTGTAGAATTCACCTAACACTAGTGTATAGTGTCAAAAATTAACATTGTCAGGATGATTTCAACACTCAACAGACTTGACATGAATATGACATAATTATATGTCAATATAAAATGTTTTATAGTTGATTTAATTAGAAAATACTACAGAAAAACTACTGTATACTATACTTTTTTCAAAATTAATACATCACTTGAACTAGAAAACCACACAATTGCAGATCAAAACAGATTTTTATTTCTAACAAACACACCACATAAAAGCATGCAGTTGTCTATCAGTGCAAAGAGTCTCCCTCTTTCTCTTTGGACTTTCTTGATATGTTGTGCTGGTGGAGAGTTCAGTGGAATGAGCTGCAGTGTTCCGTTGAACAGTCTTTATTCTCCAGGCCAAGTACCCAGGTCCACTCTGTGCATCATAGAAGTGTTCCTATTTTATTTAAAAACAATTAATCATACAGCAAGTTCTGAACACATAATAAGTGCATGAATTTAAATATAACATTCATTCATTAAGGAAAAGGAAGGAAAGGAAAGCAAACTCCTTGTCATTGTGATTCACACAACGAAATGCGGCCTCTGTATTTGACCCATCACCAAAGTGAACAGTGGGCAGCTTTTAGCGCCCGGGGAGCTGTGAGTGGGGATGGTGCCATGCTCAGCGGACCTCGGTGGTAACTTGGCGAAAGGGGGATTCGAACCCAGGTCCGCTTCCTTAACCATTAGGCCACCAACTGCCCCAAACAAAAGTACATATCCTTTGTCTAAGTATGGATCTCTGAGGCTGGGAAATAGAATGATGATGCTTCAAGCATATTTACTGTCGTTTTCACAGAGACTGGTGGACTCATCCTGAAAGACATGACACTGACACTAAAAATCCCTAAACATAAAGATTTTATTGTTGACTGTTGTTTACTAGCTTTAGTGACTTTTAGTCTCTAACTTTTAGTCTCTGATTTTTGCCATTTATTTATATATAATGCTGTATTATGTCGAAAGATGAACATTGAAGTCTTACCTATGGATTTCTCAGAAACATGCTGGGCTATATATAACAAAACACCAACCTTTCTGAACCAATGTGTCGAAGTCATCGTAGCCATTTTCAGTCTCAGCCACTTTGACATATTTCTGACTTTCTCCAAATCTCACCTTCACCAACATGATCTACTGTGACAAAAGGGAGAAAAGATGTCCACACTGTACTGTTATTTACATTAAGCTCAACAACGATGTGTAGATACATTAACATTTTGCATAGTCATTATGAATGACGTGAACTAACTAATTGTTTCAGTGCAGTACAACTAATAGCTGTTAGTTATTGCTTGATAATTTCTTACTCACCAGCTTCTCCTGTGACTTCCGTCGTGCTGTTGTCGTTGTCATCTGGCGCGTCACGATGATTTCACAGACACCGACTGAAACGGAAAGTTTAACGTCTTTTTGTGCTTAAACATCGATATAAAATATGCCCTCCAATACGTCATTTCTTAGTATCCTAGTAACCTACTTTCTGTTAACAGTGGCAGTTCTACTTTCGGTGCAACGCGAGTACTCGTTTCTACAGCGGGGCATTTTGCGGTCTCCATTAATATACTGATTCCTCACCAACTACCACGGTGTTGAATGTCGTCTCTCCAAATGGAGAATACTCGGTTAACGGAACGCTCCGTGTGCGCGCTATCCGGACGCTGTAGCTAAGTAGTCAGCTAGCTGTAAAACCCCTCACAAAAATGTGCAGATGTACATTCAACACTGTAACTTACGGTATCTGTGTAAATGAATCGACACTTGTTCAAAGGAGACTTTAATGTCTTTTCTTTAAAATACCGTACAACAACCGTGCGTTCCGAGAAGGGGACTTACCTTGTTCACAGACAGGAGACTGCGCTGTCGCCACTGCCGCTTTTTGCCGCTCTTTTGCCAGACGCACAGCAAATTTATTTAAGAGGATGACAGGAAAAACTCTGGTCAGTGTTGACTTTAAAAACAACTCTGGAAAATGTTAAAAATCAACATTTTACAGTGTTGATTTTAAAATCTGGCACTGACCAGAGTTGTTTTGTTTTAACTCCCTGGATTAACACCAACACTTTTGATGGATTAACTCTCACAGAGTTGAATTAGAAAAAACAAGTGTTGTTTTGACACTGTATTTTTAACGTTTAACACCAACACTGGAAATTTAACACTTTTGAATTTGCTGTGTACTACTGTTCTATAACAAAGACTATGCACCACTAATACTACAAATCCAGTATGATTTGTAGGGCTTTATACGGGCTTTATACGGGTGGGCCAATTCTAGTACATATTTATATGTGATCTTGCAGGCCAAATATAATTACACTGCAGACCAGAGTTTGACACCTTTGATTTATTGGCTTTCACATTCACCTTATAAACGTAATATAAAACTATTTTCTTCTATTTGTCAACCGGATTAAGTTTCCTCCTTGTTTTCTTTCCTTCCCTTACAACATCAATGTCCTGCAGGTCAGTGTGTGACTGGTTTTACTTTGGTTTTACTGGACTGACGGCTCTTTTGCTGTCTCTGGGAGGTGTCGTTGAAGGCGTGGTGGGCGTGGCAAAGCTAGGTGTCACGCTTATCAGAAGCCAATAGGTCTTCCTCAGTCAAACGAGCTGCCGTGTCTTTCTGTTACATCAGTGTGGCGACAACAGCATTAGAAAGTAAGAGGCAGTGACCGATGTCTAAAGACGCGTCACAGCTTTTGTCCCACAAAAATCTATTCAATCAAACCCATTCAACGCCCAAAACCCAGAGCTGGGCTCAGGGTCCAAGAGAAGACAAGTCATGATGGAGAGGTTTGTAATTCTAACTGAAACTGACAAACGTCTATTATTGTTTGTGGTCAGTCTTATTGAGAAAACTAAAATATAACAGTAGAAGCAAGAAAAGAGTAAAAACTGCTTTAAGTTTGACTGAGAAAAGAAAACCATGTCAATTTAGGGAAAGAAACAAAAGGCAGCCGTATTTGCCTGATCAGGCTGTGAAATCAAACACTACTTTTTCATGTTATCCATATCCTTATCATTTTTTTCTCCCATTTCTCAACCTCCTTAGATCCTGTGTTTCTCCTTTTCCCTTCTCCTCTTTCCTCTACATGGATGTGGGTCATCTAGATTCTAGAGCCACTTTGTCCCTTGATCCCCATATGTCCTTTGTTTTCTTTCTCTGATGTTCAGTATTCCCCTTTCTGAAATGCACTTCATTTTCTCCTTCTCTTTCTCGCCCTACCCGATTTTCCTGGCTTTTTCCTTTACTTTTCTTTTCTTTCCTTTCCATTTCTCCTTGGTTTCTCCCCCTTCACTTTCCTGCTTCACCTCTCCTTGATGTTTTCTTGTTACGGCAGCTACATGCTCCTCTCCTTCACCTGTCTTCCCACTGTTTCTCCTCTTCATCTTCATTTCTTTTCCTCGCTCTCTTTTTACCCTCATGTGTTTTCAGAGCTACTGCAGTGAAGAAGTGAATGAAGCGTGACTACAGACAGATGTTCCTCCTCCTGCTGCTCTTCTCCCTATAACTCCTTACTGCTCCTGTGCTCTCTTCACACCTTTTCATGTGTGCAGTAGTTTTTTTGGTCAGGATTTTGAACATTAAAAGTCCAACAGAGAGAGTGTAATTTTTCCACCTACATTTTTGGAACTAAGTAACCTTTGTCACTTCTGTTTCTGTTCATGGGCAGTAAAAACCATCAGGTCACAATTGGATCAAGATCACTCCATATATTTATATCACTGTACCTTCCACCATTTCTTTCTTGTACCTGCTTTTCTCTCAATGTCTTCCTTCTCCTATACTCACCTTTCTGTTATATCTCTTATCTCCTTTGTTAATTTTGCAATGTTTCTTCCTCTTTCTTCTTGCTCTTCATCAAAATATTTATACTCCTCCACTTCTCCCAATTCCTCCTCCTTTAACTCTTTTCTCCATATACTTGAAGGTTCTGTAATGTTTTACTTCAACTCTTTTTTTTCAGTTTTATGATTTCTTGTCTTTTTCACACATCATCTTTATTTTTCTCATCCTCCAACATCTTTCTCTATCTTGTTATATTTAATGGACTCCATGACAATTCCCTGCAGCAGCCGAGAAAAGAAAATGAATCAGTTTTCACTGAATAATTGTGTAAAATAGAAATTCTCTATTTAACAGCACATCAGTGCTGATGTCCTGGATGCCTTATTGCTCTTAACAACATCTCTGCTCCTCTTTCCCCCCATAGAACAAGCTGATAAAAAGGTAGAGAGGATGCTGGGAGTGGGTGTTGATATAGTGAACGTATGAGGAAATTTCATTTCCTGCCTGAAGCAGGAGAATAGAGTATCAGCCGAGAAAAAACATGAGGCTCTGAGATGAGAGATTTCCTCTACCCACCACGATAACCACTCCTTCATTTCCTGACAACAACAAAAATGTCTGAAAGGTTGTAATGGAAGAGGAGGAATCTTCTCCTCTCTTTATGTTCTGCCAGGACCGAAGAAGATTCCATCATGGCCAACATGTGCCGACTAGCGCCCTTATCACAACATCAGTTATTATAGACGTCACCAACAAGAAAAAGGAAACAACCAAGTAATGAAATGTTGGGCTGCTTCAGGGTGCCTGCGCCGACTCTGAGCCAACCTGAGCCAGGCTCAGATTTGCATTTTAATGGAAGGCTTTTATAGACTTGAAGAGGAATCATTAAGGGGTCTAATCCGGATTAAGGACAAGGCTGAGGTCAGATACCCCTATGCTGTAACACAAACCAGGCTTTCTGGTCTTGGATTAGACACAGAGCAAGTGAGGGATAACGGCACAGAAAGAGAAAGAGTCAGAGAGAGAGGGAGAGAGGGAGAGAGAGACATTACAAGGAAGCAGTGAATTATTAAGTGCATGTTTCACCTAAAGGATCATCTCTGCTTCCTGTTCCACAGTCACAGCTCTTGTGTTTACGTGGACGCAAAGCATCGCACTTGTAAACCACATGTAAACCACTCCGATCCACAGATTCTGGTTCCTCCGCCCAGAAATTTTGCTCCAAACTGATTATTCAGCTCAGTATGCAGGTTTACCCTATTTCCTATAACAGCTTTCACTCACAGGCCGCTCTAAACAACACAGGAACTGCTACTCAATTGCTGTCTCCTGTTGTCAGTCAGCCTCTGGGTAAAAGATTATTGTAAGGTCTATGATAAAATGAAATGACAAAGACAATTAGATGAGCATAGTCATAGAGCAGTGGTCCCAAAACTGGGCCGGGGACCAGTACCGGTCTGTGTGTGAATTGGTGCCGGGCCGCAGAGAAATAATGTTTCCTTTTGGCCCCATCTGGCTATTTCTTACACTTGATCCATACCCATATCAACAAAAAAAACTGAACAATAGAATGGATAGGATTCCATCATCAACAATGCAATTATATTTGATTAGGAAATATTTTCTCAGTGAAGACAATAACAATAAACTCAAAATGACGCAGAGTCATTAATACAAGATTCAAACCTTGTGTACCGGTCTGGTAGGAGTAAGTTTGTTTGTACTGTTTGCACTTGAGAAACCCTCCTTGAGCTCATGCACAGTTAATTCGGGTAGGAAGATTTTATAGGAGACCGATCTGTGGCACAAACCACAACAAAGGTTGGGGAACACTGATCTATAGTTCTTGTTTATCAATGACAGAGCACTTTTTTCTATGGCTAAAATGATTCTGTTTTTAATTCTTATTTTTCCGTTATCCTCACAGTGGGCTGTGCTGACATTGAAACTCTATAAATGAAAGAAGTGTGTGTGTGTTTCCAGCTCTCGAACCAACTGTTGCTTTGTTTTGCATGGTGGCATTTAGTGCTCATGTCTTCCGTTGTTATCGTTCATTAGCACCGGAAGGAAAAATAAAACGAATACAAACATACAACAGATACAAACTTTACCTTTCCATGCTTTTGTTTTCCAATTAACCTTTGCAGTATCCAACCTTTGCATGGAAGGACATGGATCAATGCCTTCACAGATAAATATCTGGAAAAAGTGGCTCCTGTGCAAATATGGACCAACTTGCTGTTTAGAGAAGTTGTTGAAGCATTTCATGGTAAGGTCAATGTTAGAGTGACACCTATGACAGCACTGCTGGGAATAAAACTGGGCCCGAGCCAAGACCGGATCCAGGTTTATGTCTCGTCAGTGCCACACGGTGTATTGTTGTTTTAACAGCTTGCTGTTAGAGAGAGTGAAGACAGCTGAGAGACGTTTCTAATCTGAGGAAACACACACGGACCGATTAAACAGGCTAGAGGCGGCTTTCAGTTTGATGAGAAGCTAAAAAAGGAAATTCAAGCCAACTTCAAAACATGGAAAAATCATTCATGTTCTACTGCTAAATAACATTTCTGGATGGAATCAAAAACAACAGTAAAGTTTAAGAACACACACGTGTATGGTGGTTATTATAGTTTTATTACTTTTAATGTTTTTCTTTTTTCAACAGTTTCAGCACCTCCACAATAAAGAGCCAACAACTTATTACGGAAACTCTTTCATTACCAAGGAGTGCAACAGACTCTAGCCCAGAAAAAACAGACCAGTCTCCCTTTTTAGGGCAGTTTGTGGCCTAGTGGTTAAGAAAGCAGACTTGGTGTCAATCCCCCTACCACCGTGAGTGGGTGCCCACTGTTCACTTTGGTCATGGGTAAAATGCAGAGGTGACTTTTTGTTGTGTGCTGTGGTGTGAATCACAATCTCACAATGACAAGGAGTTTGCTTTCCTTCCTTCCTTATAGGGACTGACCAGTTTTTGTACACGGACCAGGACTTACAGTATATACCTAGTAAGTAAGCATTATTGAGTCACCTGGTGTTTCTAAAGAACCTGAAATTGCAGACAGTTCTAGAAAGTCAGACAATTTTAGCTATGTAACTGAGGACAGGAACAACTACATAGGTGTTCCTACTGGATTTTGATGTGACACCCCTGAGGAGATGTTTAATCCACCCTGGACTTTTACCACTAGGGAAAGAGACGGGTACCATTTGGTGGCTGGAAAAATATTTAAAGGTTTGTATTGTTACCATCACCAGCCATGAAGTATAGTTTAGAGGCAATAAGAATAGGCTGAAAACAGATGAAACTGGACGAGATAAAGATGGTGAAGTTCTCTTTAGGAGAGACAAGGATGAACAGGATCAAGAATGAGGTGATTAGAGGGACAACACAGACAGGAAGGTTTGGAGAAAAAGCTAGAGAAGCCAGATTGAGATGGTTTGGGCATGTTCAAAGGAGGGACAGTGGACACATTGGTAGAGGAATGATCCTAGGGATGCAGTTACCAGGTAGGCGGCAAAGAGGAGATTAATGGATAGATGGAGTTAGAGTTGAAGATAAAGAGGACAGGGGGAGATGGAAATTGCTGACTAGCTGTGGCAACCCCCTGGAAAAAGGGACACATTGAAAGGAAAAGTAGAAGGATTCTTACTATTACTTTGCAAATACAGATATTTCCATGTTCTCTCTTTTTGTCTTCGTACTGTATTGTAGCCAGCCTTAAGCCAGTGTCAGGAGTTTTAGTTTGTTTGTTTGTTAGTTTACCTTTCCATATTTACCGTCCCCTGGTATTATCCAGACCAGTAATGGTATTGATTAAGAACCAAACTGGGTGCAGGAGCAGAAATGAGACGATCAATCATATCTTGCAGGAGTTTGCGTTTTTTTCCCTTTTATCTTTAATTCCTCTTCTATTATCAGAGGCTGTAATGGATTTGTGCACTCTAACAGAAAATGGCTTTTTGAACCCGACGCACAATTAGCAACAAAGAGTTTTGGCAAAGCACGGCCACATGATCAACATAATGGGAAATGAGGCTGTGGTGTTTTAAATGAGTTAGTGTAGGGGGGGTTAATAATGTGTTCAGAGAGCATTAATCACAGCTGTGAAACCACTGCTGCTTTTCCTATTGATTTTCATCGGCTCCTTTAATCCATTTAATTCATTTACAAACACAAACTTCTTTTTGCCTGTTTGTTTTAAGTCGCAATAACTTTACATTTTGCACATAGGTGCAGAGGCATTAAAACAAAGGGCTTAAAGATTTTTAATGCATACTTAGTAAACTATTTTTACATTTTACTTTGTGAACTGTAATCATAAATTCTCTTGAATTATAACATCATCATTGGTTTCCACTAGTTAAAATGGAATCAGGCAATTTATTTTTACCATTAATTAAAGGCTATTTTTGCTATTGCTTTTGTCTAAACTTGGGAACTTGTTGAACAATATTTCGGGGAATTCTCTTCAACTGAAATTATCTTTATTAAGGTGCATGCTTATTTTTGCCTTTATTTTATTTAAAATTAATTTGTGTTTCTAACTTGAGTTATCTACTGATAATTTATAATATTACTATAATTTAAATGTGTATAATGTTTTAACTAAAGTAGCTGATACACAGCTATTTATTTGCTATAATCACTGATAGTAGGAAGGAAGAAAGGAAAGCAAACTCCTCACACAACAAAATATGACCTCTGTATCTAACCCATCACCAAAGTGAACAGTGGGGAGCAGTGACTGGGGAAGGTGCCATGCTCCGTGAACCTCAGTTTCTGTGGACCTGGCAGTCAGTGGATTTGAACTTGGAACCCTCTGGACTCCAGTCCGGTTCCTTAACCACTAGGCCACCACTGCTCCAAATATGTTTAGCCCTGCTGACTTTTTTGTTACCTTA
This sequence comes from Paraplagusia blochii, assembly GCA_016785265.1. NCBI lineage: Eukaryota > Metazoa > Chordata > Actinopteri > Pleuronectiformes > Cynoglossidae > Paraplagusia > Paraplagusia blochii. The sequence goes on along the minus strand of JAFBJS010000277.1, from coordinate 564,252 downwards.
ACATATACATTGGAACCCCTTGATACATTTATCCATTCATCTTCATCCTCTTATCTATTGACGGGTCACATGGGGACCAGTCTCCACGACTGCCACTCAAATCCCACTGCACTATAATGTCAGCCTTTCTCTAGAAGTTATGTGGGTCAGGACGGCACTATGCTCAGAACCCCTTAGTGGCAACGTTGCAGCAGAAGCTGAAGCCTTATGGACCCAAATTTGCTTTCTAAACAGCTAGGCTACCACTGCCAGTTTTTTCAGACACAGAAGCATTTCTCCTATTATTGTTTATTTTTACCTATTTTTAACAACCATCAGTTGGTGGATTCAACCTTGGAACCCTCCAGCCCCCAGTCTGGTTCCTTAACCACTAGGCCACCATTGCCACGTAGTGAGAGAACATACAACATTTACTTGACGTTGCTATGTGGTATGAACAGTTTTTGAGCTGATATGTAGAACTATTTTGATTATGTTGTTGCTTTTTACTTTACTCAACAACTGTAGGTAGGAAACCAAAGTTTAGCTATTTTGACAGACTATTAGTTTTTTTCTTTCTATTGCTTTCACTTATATTTAACACAGTTAATCTTACATATAATCAACACAAAGACCAATATTATTTTCCCTTATTAGGTAAACAGTCAAACAGTAATCTGTGACCTTGCCAAGTTTAGATAATGACTAAAGTGCGATGGCTCCAGACACAGAACGGTAAAAGAGTGAAGAACTGTGGCTACAGATTTGAACCTGACAACTTTTCTGTCTCTCAGGTAAACAAAGCTTTTCTCACTCGCTGCTCTAATTCTCTGAAAAAGTGCCAAATCAGCCATACAGGGATTTAGAGCTGAGGCTGCTCTGTAACCAAACACTGTCTGCTGCGTTAACGCACACAGATATCACAATGCATGAACACACAAGCGCGCGCACACACACACACAGAGACACACAGTGGAATAATCTCTTCCTCCTGTAACTGCCGGGTCATGACGACCACGGCCTGCTGCTCACTGAGCGACGTACGCTATGTAACAACAAAATACAAATTTTACACCAAGCAGCAGAAAATTATCATGTCTGTTTGTGTCAGACAGCAACAAATTCACCCATCTGGTTATTTTCCAACGATGAACCACAACTTTTCCTGTTGGACAATGTTGGAATGTCAATGTTTTTTGGTCATGGTCAACACTCTGCTCTTAATTTAGGAAACTTTAACCTTAAAATTTGTTTTCATTATAAGCTGTTATCTAAAGCAGCGTACTCACTAACCTAATTGGTGAAAAAATTACAAGGGACAGTAGCTTTTAGTAACTCAGTGAGTAACTACTACAACAGGGGTCTCAAACCCACGGTTAGTGGGCCATTTGCAGCCTGTGGAACAATATTTTGCAGCCCCCACCTTCATGTGAATGTTGAATATAATAGTAATATTTTATACATTTGTTCTCCATATTTTATGGTAAATCATATAGTTCTAGAAGAAGTATACAGTCTCCTTCTAGTTCAGTGTTTTCTAATGTTCCAATGTTTTCTTTTGTATTGAACATCAAAAGCTGGCACAGTCCTTCGGTGAAATGATAGTGTGGGTGGTGGACCTCAACTTTTTTGAGTTTAAGACCCCTGCCCTAAAGTATGGAGGAAAAAAAAGTGAGAGCAAGATATTGGTTAGTTGTAAAGATAAGTGTTCTTTAAAATTCTTTCACCACATCAGAACCTGGCTGAAAAACAGCCAAGACGAACTTTAGGAGACATATACACCCTTGCTGATGGTGCAGAAGCCTTAATCAGCTAGTCTAGATATGCAGAATCACTCGTTGTTATTATTTTATAAGCAAAGAAGAATGACTTGTGCTAAATCTGTATAGGCACAACGGACACAGGAGCTGCTGCTCCACTGCTGCCTCCTGTGGCGAAACTACAATACTAAGGCAAATCCAAGTGAATGATTTCAAACACTCAAAGTAACATGTTTGAAACTTTAGGCCGGACTGGTTCAGTCGGACTTGTGTTCACTGATGTTCAATCCCTGATTTACCTCTGTGTACTTTGGTATAGAAAATGCCACTGATATTCCCCAGGAATACAGATGGTTTATGTTTCGGCTTCTAATGCTTTTGTGCTTGGTCTGATTGGCTGAGGAGGATTGAAAAGCTAACCCTCTATAAAGGAGATTTGTGTTACCAATCCTATTTTCTGATATGTAATAAAATATTCCATCAGCAACTGTGGGATTATGTCGAAGAGGAGCAGCACAAGCAGCAGCAGCTACTGAAATGGTTCGATAAGGAAACGAGAGGATTCCTTTATGTGCAAGCTGCATTTGAAGGTAGCTGTGTGTGTGTACATGTGAGAGAGTGTGTGTGTTTTGAAGCAGCGCCTCACAATAGAGCGGTGTCTGGGGATTTTTATCACAGAGTCTGGCCTGTTTTTGGGGGGGAACTCGGGGGCCAGGGGGCCCGGCTCAGAGGTGACTGAAATGAAAAGGGGACAGGGACATACAGAAGAAAGTCAAGTGGCTGGGACGCAGGAGAGCATCGGCAGGACAATCGACTTCCCAGCATGCCATGGGGGCTTTCTTTGGCTTCATAGGTGAACAGCAGCAGCATAATTAGACAGATAAAGAAACAGCTGAATGTGGACACTCTGATAAGGTCTAATGAGAAGGTGGTCAAAAAGCAGAGGAGGAAACAAGAAAGGGAGGCAGTGAAGGTCTAAATCAGATGACACTAGACTGAAATGAGAATTTCCCGTCAAATATGCAAGCTCCAGACCAATTTGGCCATGAGGATCTGCTGTGTTTTCTGTAGAAAAATGAACCGAATAAGAACAAAATTTTACCTAAAAGTAGGTACCAAAGGATTTTAGTCATGGTATTTAATAGTGTATTTGTATCAAATTTTATTGAGATATTGTGTGTGCAGTATTGTGCAAGACACAAACTCCCCTAAAAGCACCCTTAGGCTAAAATCACTGATAGTTTAAAGTAGAGAGTAGAGAACAAACTTGTGTTCCCTACAAGAGACACCAATCAAAAAGATAGAGAAAGCAGTAAAAAGTTTCTAAAAATAAAAAAAGACCTTTGATGACATTTATGGTGTTTGTCCACTGTGAAATCCTCCTAGTTTCCATCTTGCTGTATTACCATATGTCTGGTTTGTTCCACAGCTGATCTGAGCTACAGTTTTGGCGTCAGTGTCCTGCTGGTACTTTAACCCAAGGCTGATTTATGTGGTTTATGGCCCAGGATTAGGGTCTCTGCTGAGCTGAGGTCAAACAAGTGAGTGTTTGTCACAAAAGGACAAACCAAAGAGGGGCAACCACCGTGGAGCAGGTCATTTTTAGCTTGTTTTTTGTCTTTTGTGGACTGCTTTTTACTTTCCGATATTTTAGGGATTGGGTTTAGGTTAATGTTAAGCCTTATATGCAAATGTATGTTCTTTCATAGTCTATAACTTATGCTGATTTGATTAATTCGTTTGTTTATACACAGGATTTTTTCTAAGATGAGACATCGTTTTTGCTCTCTTTACTTTGTATTATTTATTTGCTTCATTTTATTTATATTTATTAAGAGTAGATTTGTCGTAATAAAAACCTTTATTATTCTTGAGTATAAATCTATGGCAGGGGTCTCAAACTTAAATAATTTGAGGGGCACCACCCACACGCATCAGCTCTTAGTGTTCAATACAAAAGAAAAAAAATTTATAACAAAATCAGTTTCCCATAGATTCTGTGTAATACAACATTGAACCAGAAAGAGACTGTGGATCAGGGTTCCACAGGCTGCAAATGGCCCACAGGCCGTGAGTTTGAGACCCCTGATCTATGGCATTCTTCAATCGTCCATTTGTATTTTTCCATCTTGACTGAACATGACTTAACGTGGGACATTTCTGTATTAACCACAGTAAATCTTCAGTTTCCTGCAATCATTTGTGCTCATATTTCCCTAATCTGCTTGCCTGATATGAAGTCAAATTGGAATTTTTTTTTATTATTATTTCCTACAGGCAAACTCAACAGAGTTACAGATGCCGAGCCCAAATACAGCTCTCGCCAAGCTGCTGCTCAGTTTTGACACTCATGTGCACTTGTGCCTGTGTTTGGGTGAGGACCTACAAGGATGATAATCCAACCTCCAACCCTTCTCCGTATCAGCTCACTTGATCCTGATCCCCCCACACACACAGCCACGCACACACACCCACACAGGCACACAATATGTGCTTTTAATGAAGCTAATCTCTAGGATCGCCAGGTCTTTGAGGCGGGAAATTAACAAGAGCAGGTCAAACACACACAGACACACAAAACCTGGGATGTTTCCCGTGCCTGTGTGAGAGTGTGTATGTGTGTGTGTGTGTGTGTGTGTGTGTGTGTGAAATAGCTTTTTCAGGGGATTAAAGGATTAAAAAGGCTGTTAGTTCCTCAAAGTACTTCCAAATGCTTTGGCTTCAATATTCATTAGAGAGCAGACAAAAGACAGAGGAGATGCTCATAATGACTAACGCCATCTAATCATTTCACCTTACACGCACACACACACACTTTTTTCCTACTATTATCCAGATTAAAAGCATGAGATAGTAGGTGTATGACTACAAAAAAACGAATTATATTTTTTCTTTTTTTGCGTTTTGATATTTATTTACAAAGACCAGATAATTGTCATCTTTTAAGAGCTTGAAAAATGGCCAACAATGATTGAAAAATGTATGCTAGTCCTTTTACCATTTTAATGCAGTCTATAACATTTATTATTGTGTTAACAAATTTTCCAATTGTGTACTTTTTTCATTGTTTTTAATTAAATTTGAGTTACTATAATACGTACTTGAGTAGTTCTACTGCAGTTCAGGCTGTGCTTACAATAGCTTATACTGTTCCGTTAACCTTTCTGTGATTGTGTCTCAAGTGGTTCAGTGTTTTTACTGCACATTTATCCAACTTTAATAACCTAAATCATCTTTGATATTAGCAAACACTTTCAAAAAAAATAATTTCAGCTTCAACCAGTTTTTTCCATTGTTGGGAAGTTACTAGAGAAGGCAATGACAACAGACTAATTCATTAAAACACATTTTTGGAACATGCCATTACGGTTAATACTCCAATAGGGGTAATTATTTTGGGGCAGGAAAATCCTGAAAGAGTCTTTTAAGTAAGTCGCATGACTGCTGGTCTATTATTTCAAAGGCTCTGCTGTTGCCCTTAACAGCTTTAACAGCCATAAATATTGTTAAGGAGGAAAATAAATCAATATCTGTGAACCTTCAGAGTCAGGAGGGGGCCTCAGTAACCCTCCACCCTTTAACTGCCCACCACCCCCACCCAACCTCACACACACACATACACTCAGAAAGGAGGGGGATTAATGGAAAGTGATGGAGAGCGTTTCTCAGTGAGGCCTTATTCCAGCCAGCGGGAGGCCACTTGTTCACTGACAGCATTAAAGGGATCGGTTTACACTGACAGAGTGTGTGTGGTGTGTGCATGTGTGTGTGTGTGTGTGTGTGTGTGTCCTAACAAGGCTGAAATTGATGCCTTTTTGAAAGCAGAGTCATTTTTGATGCTGTGCTGACATTCATCTACAGAAAAAATTGCAGTGGATGAAGAAAAGGTCAAGAGCAGGAGAAGATAGAGGAAAAGAGGTGAGAAGAGAAGAATGAAGTGAAAGAGAAAAAAAAACAATAAAAGGGAAAAGGCAGACCAGAAAGGGTATGGGGAGAGAATAAATCAAATAAAATGAACAAGAATTAAGTACGTAAAAAGTAAGTAAGTAAAAAATGTGAAAAAAGTACATACTGGCGACATTCGGATTTAATTAGATAAATGCTTTAATTGTTTAGTTGCTGCAGGAAAAAACACCAGTACGTTAAATCCACATACGGGTTAAATGTCTTGTTCTTTTTTCCACAGACCGGTCGTTAAGTTGACTTTGACTTAAGTTTAACTTTGCATAGGCTCCACAAGGATTTCTGAAGTGCACACAGCCTATAATTTTCTCCTACCAGAACAGTATAAAAAGTTAGTCTTGTACATGACTTGTCTTGAACATGACTTGTATCAATGACTTTGCATCATTTTGAGTTTATTGTTGTTGTCCTCAATGAGAAAATATTTCCTAATCAAATATAGTTGCATTATTGATGATGGATTTCTAACCATTCTACTGTTAAATTCTTGTTCTTGATATGGGTATGGATCAAGTGTAAGTAATAGCCAGATTGGGCTAAAAGGAGACATTATTTCTCTGCGGCCCAGCACCAATTCACCCAAGTACCACATTGGTTGGTGACCAATGTTCCCTCTAATTTTTCATATGTCTGGGCAGACAGGCAACCTCCCTGTGCAAACTAAGGACCACTGTAAGCAACATAAGATGTGCACGCTGTGAACACACACACCAGTATCAAACCTGGGATTATAGCAAGTTTATTGGCCTTAAAATAATTAAATGACAACAGCAACCAATTCGCACTCCCATCTTGATCCTTCGCACAATTCAGCATTTAAATGACTTTTCTGCTGAATGTGACGCTTGAAGTAATTCAACGTTACTTTAGCTTTGCAGCATGTTTTGCAGAGCAGTCCTTTCTTTCCATATTTCTCACTCAAAACAAAAAAAATCTCACCCAGTAACGTCCCTTGTTCTTCTGTTCACACCTACTCGAACAGCAATTCCATCTTAAAAGAACAGCAATACTTTTTTACTTTGGCTTCATGAGTGGATGTGCCACTGCCCGTTCATTTCGCCAGAATAAGGGGTTGCCGAAGCGTTGATCCATGCTTATCTCTCTACAGTCTATGCTCTACCCTCTCTCAATCGCACCATTAGCTACATGCTAACCTGCAAAACAGCGGCACTTATGCATAGAGTGCTGTTAATGACATTAATTGGCTGCATGAGTTAATACGTGTAAACCGCATCATATCATTGGCTGGACAGGGTTAGTTATTGTTTTACTGAAATACCGCTTGTTATTGTTATTTGTTTATTTTATTTACACTTAAGCGGATTTTTATTTATGCCCTGCATAGATTTACTGTGCGAAAAGAACATGGTAGCAGTGTGCGATTGCGCAGGCGTGCAGCTTAGAGGGAACATTGTTGGTGACCACTGCATTGAAGCAAATATTTAACATTTAAAAACAATAAAGTAAAAACAATAACTTAAATTCGGCTCATAAATAGCTGATAGCAAACCTTAGCAGAAATAAACCTAGCAACAGTTCTCAACTAGGGCTGGGTATTGATTCCAATTTTCTAAATCGATTCGATTCGATTCACAAGGGTTCGATTCGATTCAATTCAAGATGCACTTCGGTTTTTGATTCAGTTTTTGTCATATCAATTACAGTTCGGTACCAATGTTATTCTCAGAAGAATCAAGGCTATAATTGAAACTTAATCCATTTGCTAATAAAAAATGTATTTTTTTACATTTATTTCCATCACAAATTTACTCAAGGAAGTCATATTAATCCATCATGCATTTTTTATTTAACATGACTTGACCCAAAATTACAAGGCAGACTCTAGTTTTGAATTTTAGATTTTAGTGCCATGTTGTTTTTACATCTGTTTTACGTGCGAGTGTGTTTACTCGCACTCACCTGTGGTGCATGAGCTCACGTAAAGTTGTTGGGAAAAGAAGGAAAAAAAAGATTGTTTTCTGGATTTATGAGTCGATATCGTCCTATTAACAAAAAAAACGATTAAAATCGATTAATCTATTTATTTAACCCAGCCCTAGTCTCAACAGTTCCAGGTCTGACATCATACAGTATTTAATAGAAGACAATGAAAGTGTTTAAGATCCTTGTGGTTAATTTAAATCTCAAAATGTCTAAACTAATGTAAATACTAAACGAAATACTAAAAACTTCCAAACAGCTTTATCATTTTTGTATTGCAATCCATTGTTTTTTCCACGTTGGTCCCGCTCTGTTTATCTAAACCTGGCTTCATTAAATCACTAATGAGTCTCATTAATGGATCCAGCCATCGATTCACTCCACACTCTGCTAATAAGGTCTGATTACTGTTAGTTTTATTCACTGCTTCTCCTGTCTATGTGTGTCTATTTGAACTGCCATTACTCTGATCTGCATTGATTTCCTGTTGAAGGCTCAGGTGAACGTCCTCCGAGGATTTCTCTGCTTCTCAAGGAGACTATTTCAGATTTTCTGCAGCCTCGCTGAGCAACACCTCAAAATATTCACACTAAGCCTGAAACACCTTTGTTTGGACCACAGTCCAAGCACATCCTAAATGAATGGACAATTTTAAGGAGCATTGTCACATAGTGTCAATTTCTACAATACAAAAGTTCAGGTTTTCAGAGATCCATGTGCTGCTGGTGCACTGATGGTTCCTGTTGTCAGTTTATCTTTTTTTTTTAATAAGCTTTAATAGAGTCAATATAAACCAGCCACTAGGGAGCACAAGTCAGAGTTGTTTTTGTGCCGGTTCCAAGCCTGGATAAATGGTGAGTTTTTTGTGTCAGGAAGGGCATCCGGCGTAAAACTTTGGCCATATCAATGATGCATAACAAAATGATTTCCATACCAGATCGGACGGGGCTCGGTCGGGGCTCGCTTTTTCTCCAAATAAAAACAAAGTTAGCCAGCTTTATTTTTATTTGGAGAAAAAGCTGGAGAAGCCAGATTGAAATGGTTTGGATATGTTCAAAGGAGGGACAGTGGACACATTGGTAGAGGAATGATCCTAGGGATGCAGCTACCAGGTATAGGTGACAAAATGGAGATTGATGGATGCAGTGGGGGAGGACATGGAGGTAGTTTGGGTCAGAGTAGAAGATACAGTGAACAAGGGGAGATGGAAATTGTTGATTCACTGTGGCAACCCTTGAAAAAGGGACAAGCTGAAAGGAAAAGAAGAGTCAATATAGTCACAAAAATGAGATGTTTGAACTTGGAGGCCAACAACTGATAGGTCTCTTACATCATGGATTTCCTGTATGGGCTGAAGGCAGCAACATTAGATATTGTAAATATCTCCTTAACAATATTGTAGGGTACAGGACAATCTCCCAAAGCGAAAGCTATAGAGAAAAATCAGTGATTTGAAGTCACATATTCACTAGAGTAACTGCTTCATCCATTAGTTCTAAACGGTAAATTCAGTTATTTTGAAGCATATTTTTCTGTTTGTGATTGAAAATATCACATTTTGATTGTGAACAAAACCCCTTAAAGCTGTAATATTGATGTTTTTGGTTTTAGGTCCAAGAAGTAAATCTTTTCTGATTAATTCAAATTGTCAACAACATGTATTTGCCACATCCCCTCATGCATCTGTCTGTTCTCGAAGTGTTTTATTTGTTCAAAAAGCTGTAATTAAATCAGAGTGTGGCCGTTTCTACTGCTCTCATCAGGAGAGTCTGCCTGCTCTTTGTTTGATCTGATCTGGGTGTATCCTCCAAGGATGAGGATTCCCCTCTGAGAGCCTGTGCTCACATTGTTCTCTGCCGTCGTGCATCTGCTGCTGTGATCGTCCAGTGATTCCGCTCACCGTCAGAGGGGGATTCTGGGAGCTCACAGAGCAGTGGACTGTGACGGCAGCCATTGTTCCACCCAAACAATGTCTTCACTTTGATGTCGCTTATGCCTGCTGCAAATAGGGAACTGTTTTTTAGTGCCTTCCCCCAATCTGTGCATTTTGCATCAGAATTCTAATCCTTGCTCATTACAAAGCAGAGAAACCAGTTTATTATTATTCAATATAAAAACCTATTTTTTTATTCGCAAAGAACCTTTTGTCCTACACCATATATATGATGCTATTAGGCTGCAAAACATTAAACATAGGTAGAGTTTCCAGTAGAAGATCTAAATATTTAAAAAATATATTTAATGATCCCTGAATTATAATACTTATATTTAATAGTTCTTAGTAATTAAATTATTGTATTATTTAAAAAAACTGCCATTTCAAAATGATACTTAACACATTGCAAAAAACAAAATGAAAAATCTTATTAGTGTCTATGAGTTACAATATCATAACTAATTGTAAAAAGGGTGTATTAGTTATTTTTTTTGTGATCATTTAAATGTTGTCAAATTTTGTGATGCCATTTTTTGCTACATGCTACTAACATTGCTGTAAATACCTGAAACCTGACAGTTAAGTTGCTCACGTTGACTAAATGTCAGGTTTGTAAAGAAGGATGAATGTTGAAAAGTCGCTTAAAATACTTGCACAAAATTGATGAAATCCAATGTATCACTAATTACTGTAAATATAGGACTGACATAAAGTGATAAATTTTGCTTACGTTAGATGTTAGAAATAATTGGAGATTATTTAAAATGATTTTAAGTAATTTCTGTTACACAATGAAAAACTAATTCTGCATAATTTTTTTATTACATTTTTTTTCAACAAAATTATAATGATCGTGAAGTTAAGATATATTAGAAAATCATTATTTGTGTTGGTCTTCGATGACATTCACCTTACATCAATTTAACAACAGTTTTATAAGTGTATCACTGGAGAAAAAAAAAGGGAGGAGATTATCACGGAGTCTGTTTTAATCTTGATTGACAGGTTCAATCTTCCAATGAGCTTTTCACACAAAAGGCGACAAAATGAGAGGAAATCAGCTTCTGTCCCCTCCTCTCTCAGGGCAAATTCACCTGAGCTGTTTTTTTGTTAAAATATCAACTGTGACAGGGTTTGAGAATTATACATGAACTTCAGGGAAATGGCAAATGAACCCATTTTGTATCTTCACAGATAATTTGTCTTGCTACTACAATTTCATTTAATTGTTGTTAATAGTCAAGAAAACAAAAAAATGTAAAAAGATATCCAAAAACTGGAGATGTTTCAAACGTTACAAAGTAATTATTAGTTACAAGCAATTGGTCTATCTATTTAAAAATGTTTACTTAAATCTAAATCTGTGTTACTTGGATAATTGCAATTTTTCTGTAATTTATAAAAACCTGTTTTTTGGAACGTTTCATCATTTTATATTGAAATAATTATCTGATACTTTGTGCAAAATTGATGTAAAGTTTGATCATCTTTGAAAATCCACAGTTTTTGTTCCATCTATTGATAAAGTAGATTTATTTTTTATTTATTTTTTATTTTATTGAATATAAAAGTATTAAGTGTAAAATTATTAAGTATAGAATTTAATCCAAGTAAACCTACTGAATTTGTGTGCTTGAATTTTATGCTGTACTATTAAAAATTAACGTTTTTATGACTGCCCCCAAAATGAAGCCTATAAATTTTCATTGTATAAATACAAATAACTGAATCAATAATAAATTCATCTTCATTTCAGATTTTATGTTTTTTCATATTTTATGTTTTTTCATATTTGCAGTTTACAATTATGGGGAATTTTTGAATCGAGTTTAATTTGATATTAATATATAATTTGAATTTTATCAAACCTATCAAAGTTAAGATGTTAATAACACTAATTTAATTGCGTCCTGTAAAGGTTTCCTGGAGCTTCGGGCCTGAGGCTGTGCACGCGTTTTGAATGCGTTTTACAAACCAAGAGTTTTCTGCCCCCTGCTGGACAGAAACTGAGTTCTGGATTGAACTAAAGAGAAAAATCAGAGCAGACGTGACAAACAGCCAACAGGTTTAATTCAACCAAAGTTGAGTTTGGCATTATTGAATAAAAAAATCACTAGTTAACGTTTAGATTGCAAGTTTGGATAAATGTGAGGGGAAAACACACATTTGAAAGTGAGTAGGGGCAGAAATCTAAACAGAAATGATGGTGTAGTAACAGAGAGAATCACATCCTCCTCTCCTGCCGTATCCTCTCCATTTCTTGTCATCTCCCTCATTAATTTCCATGATGGATGCCGACTCTGCCTCACTCTCTCACCTCATTTATCTCCCCGTTTATCCTCTTTACTGCTCTACCTCATTCTTCTCCTTTATTCCTTTTTCTCCACTACTCCACTACTATCTTTACTCCCAGTCAGCCAGTTTATGCACTCCTCTTCAATTCTACACACTCTCTTTTGCTTTTCTGAAACAAAATCAGGATGAAAGTGAGAGCTCTTCAGAGACACTTTGGGTTTGTACAAAGTGTAGACGTTGGGGTCAGTGAAGAACTGTCGGGAAACTCGTCATGTGGGTCACTGAGAAGGGGAATGAACCTACGGTGAGCACTGCAGGTAACAAGTAAAAATAATCCTGTCCATTTTTTGGTCATTCACTAGCAGACTGACTAATAGAATATATATATTTTAAATGTCAACTGCTTTACTTCATATTTTAAATAGTTCTTTAATGGAAAATGTATAGATATAAATATACATTATATATATATACATATGTATATATAAATAATTTTCTATTAAAATGTAAAAGAAAAATATATAATATATATAAATATGTGTACATAAACACACACACACACATATATATATATACATATATATGTAATAAGAGTGAGGGGTTTTGGCCTCAAACTAAATCTAAATAAGTAATGCATAAAACGACATTCTTTGAGAAGCTGCTGTCTGTTTACCATATTTTCACAACAAACTGAAATTTAGCCGTATAGGCACCAACGTCTTTGGTTTCTCTCTCTCTGGTTTTTCTCTAAAAGCAACAACTGTATGTTGTTTACTGGTAATTATGTAATACAAACCACTGTGAACCTGACACTAATAATGCCAAACACCATAGCCCATAGGGAACATCAGTAACTTCGGTTCAGACAGACACAGCAGTGATTAATACTTCCATCCTGAGTGGAGACACGTCTCCTGGTAACCTGGCCATTTAAAACCACGCTTGTTGGTTTTCAATTGAACTGGGTGACAAAAAATGACCAGACAAGACAGCAGAGGACCACCATCTCCAAATATTGATTTTTGGACCAATACTTAATGAAGCTAAGTATTGGTGGCCAGTATTAATTTGACATAAATAAATCTCAGCTGGGCTGGTGAAATAGATTGTATTTAGTGGTTGAGGAAAGCTGTGAACTAATGTTTTGTCTGGTGAAGATAATTGGTGTGTAATCAGATCACGCTCCCACATCAAACTCCATGGAGATAATTAGCACTTCTACAACACAGCGTTGATCCACTGTTGCCGCTATCACAGAGGTTCAATGTGTTGTTCCGTGACCTCACTGTTTGGAATACTGACTATAAATTAACTTCAGTAACACAAACAAAACTGCACAAGGAAGCAGCAGGGGGGCAGCAGCGCCTCCTGTATGTGTCCATTACTAAAATATGAAAGAGCTTCTTCATGGACTGTGGAACATCTTCAGGTGTGTTAAGTACTAAATCATGTCAAGATTGTTCTCAGTTTACATACGGGACAACAAGGTCCTGTTCTATGGACTTTTAGCTGTAGATTTGTTTATGATCAGGTCACATTGTTTTTTTTTTGTTTTGTGAAGAGCAAGGGGGGATAAACAAATCCAGTTTTAATAAAAGCTTGTAGCTCATAATCCTTGGCTGCAAGAAGGTGAGACACTTACACACACACGGACACACACACACACACAGAGCAGCTGTCACCTATTTTTCCAAAGGAAAGATGGATCCAACACGAACACCGAGCATCTTTGGGAAGTGAGCCAGGAAAGAGAGGAGGAGGAGGCGTTTATGCAAATCACAGGAGGTGAAAGAAAACAAGGTACACAATTAGTTGAAATGTGGCTGCCAGCGGAGAAACAGGAGCAAATGATTCTAGTCATATTTCTCAGAGTTGGCTGAAAATGTAGAGCTTTGTCAAAAGCCTTGCTCCCTCACCAGAGAAACTCACAGAGCAATTACACAAAATAGCTCCTACCTCACTGCTGCCTCCTGTGGTCTCTTTGTGTCAGTTTGCATATCTTAAGTGAACTATTGTTAAATCAGATGCAAAAGGAAAATGCTATACCAAGTCAGTGGTTCCGAATCGCTGGGCTAGGGACCGGTACCTGTCCATGGGTGAATTGGTGCTGGGCCGCAGAGAAATAACATTTCCTTTTGGCCCCATCAGGCTATTGCTTACGCTTGATCCATAACCATATCAACAAAAGAACTTAACAATAGAATGGCTAGGATTCCATTATAAATATCAATTATAACTTTTATACCGGTCTGGTAGCAGAAAGTTATAGTCTATGTGCGCTTGAGAAATCCTTGTTGTGCACATGCACAATTATTTCAGAATACCATATAAATATAAATTTATTTAGAGGTATTAATCTGCCTCAATTTAACGACCAGTCCGTGAAAATAGTACAAGACATTTAACCGTCCCTAGCGCAAAAAAAGGTTGGGGAACACTAGACTAACTGACTTTGGTAACTTTGTTTTTATCAACTATATACAGTCAATTACAGTTACCAACATTAAGATTACATATTGCAAGTCAAAGCAATTTTGTCATTAACAGTGAAAAAAAATAGACTTATTTTGGTGGTGTCCAGCAAATTATTTGCCTTTTTTAAGGTGTTTAATTGCACATTTCACATAAAAGCATTGCTTGTGATAGATCAGTTGCATACAAACCAACTGTTATTTTTTATTACAATTCTATTTGTCTGTTTTTATGGGCAAAAAAATGTCTAAAATGGCTGCAGGAGCCGCTAAGTCTGCTCCAAACCTCTGCTTTCTCCAACCATCAGTCTGTCATCACTCTTGTTTTCTCCTCCCCCTCACTTTCTGCATCTCCTTATTCCACCTCGTTCCACATTCTTCAGTTTTTTTTCCCCTCTCTCTATCTCTCTCTCTTTCCCTGCACCTCCTCTCTTTGTCTTCCTCCTCCTCCTCCTTATCCTCCACTCCTGCTCCTTATGAAGTGTGAAAAATGATCGTCTAGAGGGATGAAGTGGACAGGATTCGCCCGAAGCGTAAATGGCCTGACAAAATGAAGCGCGGCCTTCCTCGCTATCCATCACTGCAGCAAGGCGACGGTGCTGGGGATCTGTGAAAGGTGCTGCCTTATTGATTACCGGTTGTAACTGCACACCGTCTGATTCGGTGGCAGTGGTGGAGGAGAAGAAGAAAAAAAAATCCTCCTCTGATAGATTTTAAATGGTGAAATATTGATCTGTGTCCAGGCCAAGGCCTGGTCGAGCGCAGCCGCAGCCATTTGTTGGACACCAGGCTGCACTGACCGCCATTAGTCAATCTGACAGTGCGGAAAAATGAAAGAGGGAGAAAGTAGAAGAAAAAAATGGAGGAAAAACAGAGGCCAGAGAAGGAGAAATAAAAATAGAAATTTCTCTTAATTTAAGATAAACTAAATTTACATGGATCTAGGTCAGAAACATAGATGTTTCTATTCTCTACATTACAAGATATAGCCTTGTTGTCCCAGGCCTGGTATTTCAGCAATGCCAAATATTTTTTTTTTGGGGGGGGGCAAGTTCCAACATGTTTTCTACAGTACAACCAGGTTCCTATGGAACAGTATGGAACAAGCCATCATCTTTTATGTAATTTCATGCATAGGGCACAGGGTGCAGATGAAATGTTTAAGTCTGCAACAAAAGTTTTAAAAATACATAGAGTTCTTGTTAAATAACAAATAAATTGGAGAAATGTTTATTAAAGGAGAAGCAAAATGTTCTATAACAGGCTGTACAAGCTGAGATTTTCTAGGAGACAACATCTAAGACAATTAGCACAAATCCATTCCAAGGTAATAAAAGTGTCCAACATAATAGAATGAACTAAAACAACATAACTACATCTTAAATAAAAATTATCCATATTATTTATGTTAAGATTCAGGAGCTAGATGCTTTGAATAGTGGCAGTCCCAACAACCATCCTCTATGTCCTAAAGTATTATCATAGTATAGTCAGTCATCAGTTACTTTTCATCAGTGCACATTCAAAATATGCAAATTTTATTCAGATTTACCCCAGGCTGACCGCAGGAGGCAGCCTTTGGTCAACCTGTGGTTCTTTTTCTTCACAGTGGAAGATTTGGACATGTTGGCAACACAAACTCACTGTGATTTGAAGAGAATGCAAATT
This sequence comes from Paraplagusia blochii, assembly GCA_016785265.1. Taxonomy (NCBI): domain Eukaryota; kingdom Metazoa; phylum Chordata; class Actinopteri; order Pleuronectiformes; family Cynoglossidae; genus Paraplagusia; species Paraplagusia blochii. The sequence continues at coordinate 548,239 of JAFBJS010000277.1, read as the reverse complement.
TATATGCAGGATGTTTAAGGGATATAGTATATAAGAAATTATAAAATATATTTTTGACTTAACAAAACTTGAGTTGTTGATCACATACTGCCCTCAATATTAAACATGGAATGGTTAAAAATATAACATGAATATGGTTGAAATTGAAGTGCATTTTTTTCACATAGAAGTATTTAATATGGGGGTTTCTGTTGAAATCTAATTTGATTGAGGATAAAATCAATATAAAAATGAACTGAACATTTGAATGTTTATTTTCCGTCTGTACTGTATATCTATGTAGGCATTTCTTTCCATTCACATCTGGTCAAATGCTTAATAGCTTGGCCTGTCTGGGGTCCTTATAGCTAACAATAATATGCTTTTGCATTGAGGTAATACAAGTTTTTCTTCTTGAAAATAATTTATCCCAAAAAATGTAATGAATTTAATTGTTGTAGTAACAATTTCCATAGATCTAATATCATATAAAAACAGAAACCACAAATGTCAATTGTTGAAGAAAAGGGTGATTAAAGTCTTGGTGGCTGTTAGTGTTTAAGATGATAGCGCTTTTACAGCTGCGTTCAGCAGCAAGTATTCAGATCAGGCTGATGTTCAGCTCAACTCGCCTCGAGGAGGAAGCAGAAGTGAAAATGTGACGCTGAAAACTCCATTAGGTTGAATCAGTCACTCAGTCACCCGAGTGTAGTCTAGAGATCTGTAAATCTGTGCCTCGGTTTCAGCTCCAGTGAAGAAAACAATAAGGTAAGAGTGAGATTGTTCCAAGCAATACACACACACTCACTCACACACTCACTCACATGCGGTCTGGCTTCTGTGATCCAGGTCAAATTAAACAGTGACATGTGAACCTGTCAGATACACAGCGTTCAAGGTTTGTGTGTGTTTATAAATATATAACAAAGTCCCCCTCACCTAATAATGTCATCATAATATCTGGAACCTTTTAAAGAGGTATCAGAGATTAGCTAAAACTATTTTGCAATAATATGATATACTTTCTGAAATTTCACCAGCGTAGTTTTAAAATAGATTTCCAATATGGTTGAAACTGTTTAATATAAGGCATCAGCACCAGAAAATTACAATAATATAGGCACAGAACAAGAGAGAACAGATACGTTTGCTGACAAATAGGACTAAATTAAGCTAAAAGCATGCAGACAGAAGGCAGCACAAGGATATTGAACAAAGAGCTAAAAACAGTATATTAGCAGACACTACTTGGAACTTTAAATTTCATTTTTTAATACTAATTAATTAAAGACAAGTTGAAAGCTTGTAACAAACTGTAAAAGCTGCAGTTAGAGATAATGCTCATAGATAACAATAACAGCTAATGTTTAGATAGAACTGGCAAAAAGTCAGAAAGCAACTAATGGTTAGCCAATATATAATTAGAATAAAAAATCATACAAAAGTGATTATAATATTAAATGGAAAAAAGAGCAACAAACAGGAGCCAACAGATAACATAGCGCCCAAATACTGTACATCAGCAGTGTGTAGGTGTAGTATTTACGTTGGCCATAATAAATGACTGTAGTAAAATGTATTAAAAGGAATATGATCCAAAATGTCCTTGAAACCTTTTTTTTTTTCACAGAAACGCATCTGCTAAAAAGCTTAAGACCCTGATTTACAACAGAATATTAGTGTGGTAAAAACAGATCTTTGGCTCTGTGTGTGTCTGGCTATGAGACACGCACACACACCCACACAAACACACGCACAGAGAGATAGACAGTAAAGTGAATGGATTAGGAGTGTGTCCGCTCGTCCTAATCTTTTGGACACTAAAAATCTGACTCAGGCCAAGCAGGTGCAAGACACTTGTCTAAGGAATGTGCAGTAGGAAAACTCAGACCTCCCACTACGATTAAATGAATGTGTGTGTGTTCACCACCTGTTCTTGTCCTAATTTCAGTTTCCAAACTGTGCATTACATGTTTTGACCACAAAAAAAAGTTTGTACCCCTCTTAACGTTGTATAGGACACTAAAGATTTGGCATTGTAGCACGCTTTAGCTGTGACCAAGATGCAATGAGTTAGTGAAGTTAACGTTTGTAGTTGTTTGTTGGTTCAGATACCTTGGTGTCAAACACTAACAACAGAAGGTGTCAGAAGTTCTGTGGTTCACATGTTTTTCAAAGATTTAAAGCTAATCTTCTCAAAAAGGTTTGGTATTTCTCACAGACCAAAACTGTCAAACCAATTGTCACAACTTGGAATGTTTGCTTAAGTCACAGGTGTCAAACTCTGGGTTGGGGGCCAAATCTGGCCCACAGTGTAATTATATCTGGCCTGCAAGATAAAATCAAATGTGTACCAAAGTTGACCCACCAGTATGTATACCTTATATACTTCCAGAATTTGTTATATTAATAATGCATGATTATTGTTACAGCACATTCATTTTGTTCGGTAAAGAAAGGTTTACATTAAAATGAGAGACAGAATAGGAAACAAAAAACCACTGATGCGTGAATTATTTCTAATGTAATTTCTCATGTGTTGATAATATTAAGCATTGGCTGTTAAGAAAAAATATATATTTAATATCTGAAGAGAAGGGAAAACATGCACGTAACTGTTGATTTCTCAATATATATTGAGTTTGGCCTGTGTTTCTCAATATATATTGAGTTGGTCCTGTGACAAAAATATCCCATGGAAAAACATTTTTCCATGGGATATTTACAACCATAAGCTTTTTCAACGGTTATGTCAAAGCTGAAGATCTCTTCTCAGGAGCTTCCCTTTCAGCGTCCTAGCTTTGCTCTGTTCCTCCAGTTTATTATCTCTCTCCCATTTAGTCCCTGCTCACCCTTCTCCCCAAGCTCTCAGTCAGCAGTAGCTCCCCTCCCTCGGCTTCTCAGCTTTGCCCTATTACAGCAAGAGCAGATAACAGAAGAGAGGGCGCTGGATGACAGGAAAACCCAAATTAATTTACAAGCAGCAACAGTGTAGCTTGTGCCGATAGAACAGTCTTCGATAGAACAGTCTTCATACAACATCAAGGAAACACATGGGGGAGGGGAGGGGAGGAGAGATATAGATGGAGACATGGTTTGGAAATAAACCACAGGTTTTAAAAAAATATTTTTTTCTGCCTTAGCAAGTATTTAGCCATCTTTCTGATAATTTAGAATTTGTTTTAGAGTTTTTTATGTCTCAGTTTTTGCCTCTTTGCTAGATATAAGCTGTACGTAAGAAGCTGTAAGTAAAATTGTTGAAGTTTACTACATTATGTCTTTTCTTGACAAAGCAATGGCCTCCTGCAATTTCAACCTATAATTTTTATTATTATGACTATGATTATTATCATGACTTTGTGGGGTTTTAAATAATTTAGTTTCTTTGTGGCTTTTTAGTTTGAGATTACATTTTTTGCCAATTTGTTTCTATTTTTGTGTTCGAATACATCAATTTCAAGGTGATACTTGTTTGCCTTCTTTAAGGTTAATTGTCTTATACTTCAAGATAAGAATATGATTTTTTCATTTTAAAAAAGTGGAATTCCAGTTATCTTCAGGCATTTGGTGTTTTTAAAACTTGAACTTTGTTGTGCTTTTACATAAATATCAATGATACAAAGCTCTGATTTTACCAGAAAAGGCACAATAAATCATTGAACACAGAGTCACAACAGATGGAGTTAAGAATAAACACAAACACTATACTATGAAACACAATCAAGAAAAATCAGAACAGTGCACCTTATTTCTGTTTTAATTTCAAGCCACCTTCTGTTGATATTAGTTTTAATATATATATATATATATATATACACTAAATATTTTTATAATGAAAACATTTTAATTTCAAATCATAATATGTTTCACAGTTGACTAAAATGAAGAAATGTGTGTAAATTCTAAACTCTTATTTTTTCCACAAATTTTGGCACATTCCTTCTTTAACTCCAAATGATAATTTTATTCATCGATATTGAATAAGCCATTTAAAAAAGACAAATTATAGAAAATAGGCTTTTTACAATTACAACAATAATATCATTAGGCCACAATTACTCTGGTGAGGATAATCATGACAGAAATTATATCTTATCATCCCGTCACGCCTATAAGCTGGAAACCTATTTACCCCATTTATCTCTCCTCACTGACACACACACACACACACACACACACACGCACACACACACACACACACACACACACACACATACGCACACATACTGCAGTTATTTGTCATGCAGCATGGACTCTCTGCTGAGAGGCCTTCACCTATCAGCCACTATTTGTCCCCATGTCACCAGCTGCAGATAAATCTTCTCTGCAGCATCCTTGTTTAAATCCACCCCCTATTACGACCAGGTCCAGCCCTCTCATCATCATCATCACATGATCTCACACACACCTCTGACCCCTGCACTTGTTTCTAATTAACCCCTCACACGCTGTATATGGAGCCCCAATTCCCTCATGGCAATAAACAGACTATAATCCCATTAGCAGACGGAGTGGAGTGGAGGCGGGGAATAAGGATGGACGTGAATGAAACACGGGCACCAGATGCATTCACATGTAACAAAAACGGCTTTCACCCTGTGTTTCTTAATTACAGGGAAGATATTTTTAGAGTGAATTCAATTCACCAGATAAAAGAGCTTGACCTTAAAAGGTCCCATCAGCTCTACTGTATAAACATAAATGCTGTGATAAATGTTTTAATTATAAAAATAATAATAATAATATTGCAAAATAACACACAAACAGGATTGGGTTAACAAGACTTGTGCTGTATGTAAAAATGCATGTTTTTTTCTCTATCTGATGTAAGAGGGAACAAAATAAAAAAATGTAAAATCTTCAAGGCTCCAATGTCTTTAAAAGCAGACCTGAGCAAACTCAGGGCCGAGTTTCGAATGCAGCCCGTTAGGGTTTTTAATTAGTCACAATCACATTATACTCATTAATTCATTTATTCATTCAGCTTCTTATTCTGCTTGTTTGTTGCCAGGTCGCAGGGGCAGCTGGCACCAAATCACATTGCACCATATTGTGAGCCTTCCTGTGGGTGGTGAGCCCACAAGAAGTTATGTGAGTTGGGACGGTGCTATGGTGCCAAGTGGCAACTAGGCAGTTGGTGGATTAGAACCTGAATCCCAGCGAACCCAAGTCCGCTTCCTTAACCACTAGGCTACCACTGCTGACCCCAAATTATACTATTCACTTATATTAGGATTATCCTTTAAATTAATTAATCCATTAAGCAAATGCTGACATTCCAAGGAAAAGGTCTACCTTTTCCTCGGAATGTCAGCATTTGCTTAATAAATGGTGTAGAAAGGGCTTAAAGCATTTAAGCTTTCAAGACTTTATGCATGACTTTTAAAGGCCCTTTAATCTTAGTTCAAAAAATACACCATCTAACTGCTCCTGACCAGACCCCCTAAGTCCACTTTTAGGACCCCATGTAGCCATCAAGTCAAACTGTAGGCCGACCCCTGTCCCATAGGAAATTAATAATTTCCATCATAGATAACAACAACATTGTGTCATTAACAGCTTTCTTATATTGTTCAGATGCTTCATTATAGGACTTGGGGGTTCGGATCTTGTCTATATTGACACAAAGTGATCACATGAGGCAGCAGAAGACATACTGTGCCTGTGTCTCAGTTAGCTACAATACTGATGTTCTCTAAGTTTTTTTCACAAAGTTGACTGATGAAAAATCTATCTAGCAGTGAAAAGGAGCAGAAAACACATTTTGTAGATATAATAGACTTCGTCTGATTTTTTCCTTTTTTGTAAATTTGAACAGACATGGCAGCATTTATGAAAAAAAGCGGTGGAAAAGTTCATCACTGAGGTCTTTTACCGTAAAACAGATTTAAAACCTGATGGTTCTCCAACAGAAGACTTTAATAATGTATTGTAAAAATAAAAAGCCCATTGTTCCCAGGAAGTGATGAGTAATTACACTCATGTTGGTGCATTTAAATGCATTGTCTTTCTCCACATTAAAACAAAGAACGTCTTCTTTTTCATGTGGAGTTGTGTGCGTCTGTGTGTGCCTGTGTGCATTCACTGGCAGAGCTCCAGAATTGCAAAACCCCCAAAAAAACAAAAGGCTCTTTAGGCAAATGAACAATAAGACATGCATCATGTTTTGTCATCTATTCTTTAGTTTTTGGAGCTGGATCCACACAAAACACTGGCTCATTTCCAGATGTTTCATGTGGAGAAGGTCACAGCAGCCGCTTTCCACTTCTGATCAAATTAAACTAGACTTACGGTTTACCATTTAGTCACAAATACTAATAAAGAACCATCATACAAAAAATTCTCAAAAGGAGTTTTAGAAGCTCATATATGTCACATCTACTGTATCATTGCCACAATATCAGTGCTGTATTATCATCCACGTCAAACAGCAGGAGGTAGTACTAGGGATCTGGAAATGTTTTTGTGCCACAAAGACATCTTTGCCAGCAACAGAAACAGATTGTATTTAAACTACTGGACCTCACATCAGGAACTATTCAAGGTACTTAGAACTTTTCTGCATTTGGCGCATTCAGTACAACATAAGGAATAAAAAAATATATAACCTAAAAATTTTTTAAAAAACTAAGGGACTGCACTGCTAGTGCAAGGTTTAAACATCATTGGAATTATGACCATAATTATGACCATAAATACCATTAGCACTTGTTTTTACCACGAATAAAGTGTCTTATCATAAAGAAATAAGGTGGCGCAATAAGGAATAATATGTCAAATGGTATGAAAGTCTTATGCAGTAATAAGATAAACGACAAATGGAAAATCTACAAAGAATATATTTAATAATGAATATAATAATAACAAAGAAATCATCACCAAGATAAATAGGACAACAAATATTCCTCCGCGAAAACGTGTCACAAATACGTGCACTCACACCGGGAACTAACACAAAATATATGTTTCAATGGGTCTTTGGACCGCACAGCCTGTAAACGAGCTTTGATTTCTTTGAATCTTATGCCACCTGGTGGCTAATACGCAGCTGTAAATTTTTACGTTTAAAAAAAACTTTCTGGTGCAAATTACAGGTGATTGTTTATTCTATCAAAGTTTTTTACTATTAATAAAACTATGCCTTAAACTCTAAAAAAAAATTTTTATCTTCTCATATAAGATGATAGTTAAAACATACCTTCTGTTAAAGTGACCCAGTCTTCTTTCATAATGACCAAATGGCCTGTGACCCACCTAAATAAAATCAAGGTTATCATGTTGTAGTTTACTTTACAGACACAACCAATAGGCAGAAGACAGAGTTAAAGATGCTGAGATTATTTTAAGGTCCAACAAGGATGGACAGGATCAGGAATGAGATAATTAGAAGAACAACACATACAGGAAGGTTTGGGGGAAAAGCCACAGAAGCCAGATTGTGATGGTTTGGACATGTTCAGAGGAGGGACAGTGGATACAATGGTAGAAGAATGATCCTAGAGATAGAGCCACCAGGTAGGAGACAAAGAGGAGATTGATGGATGCAGTGAGGGAGGACATGGAGGTAGTTGCAGTCAGAGTAGAAAATACAGAGGACAAGGGGAGATTGAAAATGTTGACTCGCTGTGACAACCGCTGAAAAGGGCCAAAAGGAGAAGATAGTTTAGTTTACTGTGCAGCAGGTCACATTTTTGATCATGTGTCATAAACTGACAAATCTAAAATCAAGATGAGACGTCAATAGTTTCAAGAAAAAAAGATGATAAATCTGATTGTTCTAGGAACAGACTCAGACTGATTTTCACACGTGCAGCAGATAATAAATCAAAGTACTGAACAACCAGCTGATCAGTGACGCCATCGCTTTATCTTCATTAGAGGAAACATGCTTTCATTAGTTAATAAATGAGTCACAGCCACCACTGCTGTTCTTTCTGCATGTCGCAAAGAAGGAAAAAGGATAACATTTATGTATTCTAGAACTTGTGAATAGCACATGTTATTATTGTTGTTATTATTTAGTAATTTTATATGCACTATATTCTATATATATGTGTGTGTGTGTGTGTGTGTGTGTGTGTGTGTGTGTGTGTCTGAATGAAAAGGAGACAGTGGGATGGTGAGGTTACAACTGTAAAAAAGAGTCAGGAGTGATCTGTGATAGAAGAGAGTCAGCTAAGGTGGAGGGAAAGGTTTACAGGACAGTTGTGAGACCAGCCCTGATGGATGGATTAGAGACACTAGGAATAGGTAGAAGACAGCTGAAGATGAAGGAGTTAAGAATGCTGAGGTTCTCTTTAGAAGAGACAAGGATGGACAGGATCAGGAATGAGGTGATTAGAGGGACAACACAGACAGGAAAGTTTGGGGAAAACCCAGATAAGCCAGATTGAGATGGTTTGGACATGGTAGGAGACGAAGAAGAGATTGATGGATGCAATGACGGACGACATGCAGGTAGTTGGAGTCAGAGTAAAAGATACAGAGAACAGGGGGGATGGAAATTGTTGACTGGCTGTGGTAACCCCTGAAAAAAAGACAAGCTGAAAGGAGAAACGAATATGCACTATGTTTGTGGAAAGTAACAATTACATCAACAAACTGAGTAAAGTCACAGGCTGTGACAGCAGCTGTGTGACATTCTTATCAACAGAATAACAGACCAACAGACAGTAACAACTGGCCTCTCAACAGGAACAGTGAAGTTGCAAGAAAACGAGACAAAGCCAATGGACCATTTGGGGCAACAACAGCAAGAAAGACACAGTAATGTCAGCAGCAACATCATAACAGCCACGACAAAAAAAAAAAAACACCAAAAGATGTTTTTCCCCCTTTTTTATCAACTGTTAGCCAATTAGCATATTGGACTGTAACTCACCGGTCTGACGATTTTCTTCTGTTGCTCCGTTGTTTACAGCGCCTCTTGACAAAGTCGTTGTTTTTATTATTATTTTCAGCTCTCATAGTCATGATCAGTTTTGAGCGAAAGTTTTCTTCGAATTTTAACATTATAATGACAAAAGTTGTCCAGGTTTGAGAAGCGACGTCAACTTTAATTATTTCCGTTGCTCTGCACATCTATCTTGACCATACGACTCAGCAAAGCTGTAGTACCTATTATTAACCACACTGACTCTGCGCCCTCAAGTTAAGGAAATTTGGGGGCGCTGTTGAGCAAGTACATAGAGGAAGGCAGCCATCTTTGGCTATTTGCATTGGAGTGGAGAGTTTTAACGAAACTTTCGAAAATTTTTATGGGTATTGTTATTAATATTTAATTACATTTATCATTAAAGACAAACATTTTACACCAATTCCTCAACGTGAAAAATGCAACTATTATTTTTTAGGGTGCAACATGGATGAACAGGATCAGGAATGAGGTGATTACAGGGACAACACAGACAGGAAGATTTGGAGAAAAAGCTAGATTAGCCAGATTGAGATGGTTTTAACATGTTCAGAGGAGGGGCTGTGGATAAGTTGGTAGACGAATGATCCTAGAGATGGAGCTACCAGGTAGGCGACAAAGATGAGAATGGTGGATGCAGTGAGAGAACATGGAGGTAGTTGGAATCAAAGATACAGAGGACGGGGGAGATGGAAAATGTTAATCTGTGGGGTAACCCCTACAAAAGGGACAAGCCAAAAGGTAAAAAAAAAAAAATACAACAAAGAGAATTATCATATTTAACTACATAGATTTGAATAAAGTTTAAATAAATATTAAATGCAGCCAAAGACAATATTGGTATTTGTAATTTTGGATAAAACTATTAAAAATAAAAGACAAAAATTTCATATTGCTGTTATCTTCGTCCAGATTTTGTTTTTGTTGTCTCCTTTGTTTTTGTTGTCTCCTTAGTTCTTGTGTTGGAAGACTTATCTGGACGTTTTGTTGCACTGTCTAGAGTACTTTGATGGATTTTGTTTTCTAAATCTACCAACTGCATTCTTAGCTGCACAATGTCACTGAGCAGAGATTTCTCCTGGTCGAGACTCTTCATCATTTGCTCCTCAGAGGCCTTTATAGCTCCTCGCACCAGTTCCATGACATCCTGGCATAAACAAACTGGTGCATTAAAACTAGGCACAATTCGACATGGATATTATTTTCTGATTAGAAGCATATTTTCAGTTTTTACCTCTTGCTCCAACTGATCATCCTCAGAAATTTCATCTACTTGGATGGCGACCCTTGGTCCCTCTCGCAGTTTCTTTAGCTTCTCTTCATTTATATTGAGTTTTGCAGTGACCTGTGCCATCTGGAGCCGACATTCCCATACACCCTTTTCTGTTCCCTACAGGAAAATGTGTGTAAACCATTAGTTTGCTTCAAAAGAGATCCAACAAAGGGAAATTTGTTTTAATTTCTCATATATTAATCTCCTGCTGCCTACTGAATACATACAGAATACTAAATCACCTTCAAATCTTCATATCAACCTTTCTTTTTAATAAACAGGGGGGGCCTCTCCTCACCTCTGCCAGAGGTAGGGGTGTAGGTGGAAGCTGCAGCTCCATGTAAAGCTTCTCAACAGTGATACTTCCAGCTCCACTTACTACAGCTTGGAATAGCCTGTGTCGAGTGACACATGTCTCAGTGAGAAAACGTGTGAGTTCATGACGCTGGATTTGGGGAAGGTTGGGAAGACAATCACAGAGAGCATCTCGGAGCAGACACAAAAGTTGAGCTGCATCAACACCTGGAGAACGAAGGTCTAATGAACAAGAATCCAAAATAAAATGCGAACAGATCACAAGGGTAATTCTGTTTTGTTTTGGTTTTTTTTTTCTGACCATCCAATTTTGGGAAGATGGATTTGGCAGTGATGGCAGTTCGAGCCACCTCAGGCCAGGGCAGACCTCGAGACACGGCAAACATGGTGATGTCATACACAAACTCTTGATGAAAGTCACAACGTTCTTCAGTGTATTCAGACCAGGAGAAGAGAGAAGAGAGTAGCTGCAGAGCTTCAGCTCTCTGGAACAAAATAACATGTTAATAGTATAATCGCAAAATAATACATAATATTAAACATACAATTTACTAAAAACAGAGAAGAATTGATACATTTAAAAAATTCATTCATTCATTCATTTTCTTCTGCTTGCTTGCATCACACTGCACCATTTTTTTTATTGCGCACTCATTTTTCAATTACTTATAAATGACATAAATACAATCAATTTCAATTTTGACATTTATTAAATGACCTTTATTGTTAGCATTAAATCTTGTCTGAAATGCTACAGATATACAGTGTAACGTTAATATTCTTTTGATAAAGAAATACCATCCACGGCTATTATCTAATACATTAACATTTTGTAACGATACACGAACTGGGAATAATCAAAACAGCATCACGCATGTTGTCAGTCACACTTGGTTGACGTCGACGTCCGTAAACACTTCTCACACAGCTCTCGAACTAATTTCTGATGACACCTGGGTGCAACGCTCATCTACCTGCAGCTTCATCAACCGTGTTAACGCTGGAAGTAGACGAGTTAAGTCGTCGTCATTTTCATCTATGAAAAGATCGTTTTCCTCCACTGTTGCCATAGGAGACGGACGCCAGTACGTATCTAACGCACTGACGTCACATTCGTCGGGCGTACCGATCTAAAGAAACCGGAAATAATTCGTGAGGATCGCAAACTGCCAAAACAAAACGTCTTAACGACACAAAAATAATGTCTTTAATCCTTTGTTTTATTGAACTGTGTTCATTTACTATGTTTTACGTTTTCTAAAAAACATTGTTTTTTAAAAATTAATATATAGTTGTGGTGACATAATTTCACTGTTCCTGGTTAAACTGAATGTGCAATGTTATTATAAGTAATGTGAATATAATTACCATGATTTGTCCGAATGTTGTTTAATTTTTCTTTGTTTCAACATGACTTGACTTATAAGGTGATGTAATCAAAGCAGGTTCTGTCATTTCATCTGTCTTTCATCTCTGAATAACCGTCCAAGTTGGACAGTCCAACCATCTTTTCAGCTCTTTTCTTTTTCAGCTGTAAGCCCACCTACATTGGCTTTCTTTCTAACATTTTTTTTTCTGACTCTATTACTGATTTTAAGGCTCCTTTCCAGTCGTCTGATATACATACAGTAACTACAGTTTTTTCTCTCTCTCTGAGTATCTTCTATTCCTTCCCTGACATCTACTTCTCTTGTGTTACCTTCTGAGAGAGCTGATTGTCGTTATATTCCTCCTAACATTTATGGTCTGTCTTACCATGCGCAAGTGCTCTTCCCTCAACATCATCTTTGCTTCACTATGGTAACCTCCACGTCCTTCATGCACATACGGCACACACACAAACACAGCGACTCAGCATCTTAATCAGGCTTTAGTTCTATCCTTAGCCTCCTCCTCCTCCTGCTCCATGTACCTGATTAACTTACACCATTTTACCCAGAGGTCTGTGCTGCAGCTTGGTCTAACCTCGGACTTGGCAACAGCTTCTTTTCACCACTTTAAATCATGACACCTAAAAATGTGAGTATACTGAAAAACATATTCCAACAGTTGTTGTTGTTTATTGCTTTTTCTACCATCCTTAAATGTTGTTAATAACGAGGAACAAATGGGGCTGAACTTAAAGAAATAGGCATTTTGCTTGTTGGTGAGTCCTGGCTCATGTGGTCAGTTTTGGTCTTAGATGTTTATGTGCAGAAACGTCAAATATACTGTAGGTAGACATCTACGGAATACATAGATGCCTCTTAGAGGCACAGGCACAAAATTGATGTATTCACTTCTGTGATACTAAATGTAATAAATCTGATACTAAATGTAATTTACTTTATACAATTTAGTTCAGTTTTTTTTGGCAATGGTAGCCTAGTGGTTAAGGAAGCAGACTTGGGGGCGTAAAGTCCCCGGTTCGAATCCACCAGCTGCCAGGTTGCCACTGAGGTGCTCTGAGCATAGCACCGTCCCAACCCACATAACTTATTGTGGGCCCACCACCCACAGGAAGGCTCACAATATGGTGCAATGCGATTTGGGTGGCGACCCTGCGACCCGGCAACGGACAAGCGGAAGAAGATGAATGACTGAATTTAGTTTTTCATCGAGAGCAGTTTTAAATTTTATTTCCTGTAATAATGACTTAACCCTGTCTTGGAACTGTAACAGTAACACCTGAACTGCCCCTTTAAGAAGCAGCCTGTTACGGATTAGACCAGTGATTAAAACCCTACAAAGCCTGTTGCTAACTTTTGGCTACATTGTGGGTTACTAGAAGTCATCATAGTCAATATACAGTATGCCTTAGTTTTCTTTTAGTTTTTTTAGTTTTTATGACTATTACATTTTTCAGACATGGACGATTTTATTTCTAATTTCTAAGAAATTGGTGCTGACTGTTCACAGGAAAATGTGGAGTTATTTTAATACTATATCCAGAAAGGATTTCAAGGTGTTTTTGAATCCATTGAATATAACACAAGACTGTGAAACAATTTATTTGTTAGATCATTTTCATCAATTATTCATGTAATTTGTGGTTTATTGTTTGTATTAGACTTTTTATACATTTATTACATGTGTTACAACATTAATGTTGCTTTTAAGGATTTTTGTTGGGCTAGTTTTAAATAACTGAATAACTTTCATCTTTTTAAAATATATTTATTGAGACTGTATTTGTCATAATTAAGGTTTAGAGCCACAATCAATTTTTTCTAACTTGTTTAACTGTTTGCAGAATATTTAGTATTTTTCTTTTTTTCAGTTGTTCTGTCAATATTTAATTAAACTTATATAAACTTTGCTTCACATGTAATGTATGAAGATAAGAAAACTGGTTGCCTGTGGGGTTTTTTTCTGTGTGAGAGTCAGTGTGTACTGGTTTACTTTTGTATCCATTAATTTTAGAGTTGTATATCTCAATATATTCCATGCTTGTTGATAAAGATCCAGTCACCCAGCTAATGGCTGAGGTTAAAGAGTTTCATTAAGCAAGTGGACAATGTTTTCTGGAAAAAATAATTCTTGTCCAAGTATGCTTTAACTGTGCCTGACATATGGCAAGGCATGGAGATGTTCTTCTCCTTTTAGCTTGCCCCTTTTTCAGGGGTTGCTACAACTAGTCAGCATTTTCTATTTCACCCTGTTCTGTATCCTCAGCTCTCACTCCAACTACGGTACCTCCATGCCCCCTCTCACTGCATCCATCAATCTCTACTTTGTGGACCTGGTAGCTCCATCTCTAGGATCATTCCTCTACCAATGTACCCACTGTCCCACCTCTGAACATGTCCAACCATCTTAATCTGGCTTCTTTATTTTCTTCTTCAACCCTTCCTGTCTGTGTTGTCCCTCTAATACAGACATGGGCAAACTAAGGACCAGGGGCCGGAGGCAGCCCATTTAGCATTTCAATCCAGCCCGCCCAACTTGTCCAAAATATACTTATAATTGATATAAAAAGACAGGATGAGGAATAAAGTGAATATATAGGTATATGTGAATGGATATTATAAATGTCTATTATAAATGTATAAGTATGTATTTCATGAAAATATAACAAAGGATTGGGATGACCACAATTTATCTAAAAAATTGCAAGAAAAATTCAAGTAAAGACATCAGATAGTAAAAGTTTCTCTTCATCACTTGCTGTGTTTTTGTTATTGTCCTTCAGGTGAATGTTAAATCACAGTATGTCTTCAGACCAGACTGGGCAGTGGGATCCTGGGCCTAGGTCTAAACATGGCTCTGCCTTCCAAAAACCTAAACAAACATCCTCCACATTACAACAGTACACCCATGTGACTGCAGCCACCCCGGCAAAGTGGATCACCTTTTATAAAAGTGGCAACAGTCAGTTTGGCGGCATCAGGATGGCTGTACACAAACGCAGCTTCAAATGCTTTGACGCCCTACTGGACGATCTCACACAAAAGGTTGGCCAGATTGGCTTCTTGTATAAGTTGCTTTTGCCAAGGCGTGAGGCTGTAGCTGATACTAACAGTGTCTTGTTCCACCACATAGGTGCCTCTTCCTTATGGTGTACGAACCATAACAACTCCTCGAGGCACCAATAGCATCACACACTTGGAGCAGCTTCAGGATGGTGGTTGCTACCTTTGCTCTGACCATCGCCAGGCTAAACCAATCAAAATAGAACAGGCTAACAAACACCAAGGCAAATGGTATCACCACAACCGAAGACCCCATCGTCCTGATACCTCTTCAGAGAAACCATCTGGGCATTTGCCACACAGGCAGCGGCAGATCTTGTTGGTGAAAAACAGTGAGCCAGGAATAAGGAAAAGCATTGTTCTGAGCAGGCGGTCAATGAGGAGTATTAGAACCTTCCTGGAAGAAGCTTCTGAGTTGATGCAGTTCAACATTCGCAAACTTTATACTGCAGATGGACGCAAGGTAAGATGTTTACTTTCCTTAACCATAAAGTGGAAGAAATCCAGTTTGAGAGAAAACTCCTAATAATGTGTAAATGTGTTTCCAGGTTGACAGTGTCCAGAGTCTCATGTCGTGCCCAGGTGTTCTCATGTGTATCGGCCGAGAACCATTTAGTCCTATGTTGGTAAACATTTTAAAAAAGAGCTCAAAGGAAAAACTCCCTAGTCTGGACAGAAAGTCTCCATGTCTTGGTCCCAGGACTCCTGGTAATGAAGTTCGATCACCAGTAACCCAAGGTTTAAGATCACCACCTCATGTCTCACCTCAGTCTCGAACCAGTGAATACAGTGAAGGACATGAAAGCAAGAAAAACTGTGAGTTTGTTTTGAGGGAGGGACAATTTCCTGCATATTATAAACATATTGATACTTTGGTACCTTGATAACCTTAATTTTTCATTTTTCTCTCAGTGAACTTCGGCCTGGAAACCAAAAAGAGCATCATTCATCCACGCTCAGATTCTTCAAATCGCTCCACTCGCTTCTCCTTGTCTTCAGAGAAATCTAACGGTGTTGGTCCCTACTCCCAGTCCAGACCAGCCATAATGAATGATGACATTGAAAAGCGTGTGGTAGTGAATAAAGATGGCAGCCTCTCAGTGGAAATGAAAGTTCGTTTTCGCCTTCGGAATGACGAGACCTTACAGTGGTCCACACAGATTAAAAAATCCCCATCTCTAACTAATGGCTGTTGCTCTTTGGAACAGGTTCAGTCACATTTCCTTCAGAAGAATCAGTCAGAAAGTTGTTCTGAACCTGAATCCATGACTTTTGACCCAGAAGGTACTGATTTTTCAAACCCTGTGAGGCGAACCTTTGACGCTAACCACTGTCCCTGTTGTTACCAACTGAGTGAGCAGTCATATGACATGTGGGAAAACCCTGCACACAGTCCTAAACAACCTCAAGCTGCACCTTCATCTGACCACATTCAAACCTCAACAAGACAAAGCAACTCTGCCAGCTCTTCTTCATCGTGTAACTCCAGGAGAGTTGTACACTGTCAAGCTAAGATTTCCAATTGCAACGGAATATCAAGATCAGAGTGCAGTCAGTTGATCCAGGAGCAGATGTGTGTGACAGAGAGGAAGGTGGAAGTAGACCAGGATGGTGAAACCCACATCAAGGTGCACAGGGTGCGCCGATGCCACAGTCGCAGCGAGGTGGTCACTGTAGATGGAAAGCCTCAACAACAACAGAACATTTCAGACGAAAGAGAGCTGATGATGGAGGAAGAGTGTCCAATATCTTCAGTCAGCAGCTCCTCTCGTGTCTTACAGTCACTAAAAGAGGACCAGGATGATGAAGATGACGTGGTACCACCAAGTATATCACAGTGTTGTCAAAGCAAAGAACCAACACCTGCTCCAACCTCAAGGAGTTGCCTAAGCAATGATCCATCCAGCAACCACTCAGAAAAGGGTACAACTACATCAGCAACCCCATCTTGCTGCTGTAAGGCAGTTACACAAGATCAGACCCCAAGCTCTAGGTCTAATATTAGCACAGTGCCCTGCATGTCCAACAAGGACAAGGTCTTAAACCCAGGGGAAGAGAAGGCGACAAAAGAAGAAGAAACAATGGTTGTTAATGGCTTGTTCAGACATTCAGGAGAGCCTCACAAGTCCGAGACATCTAGTGTTTGTTCCAAATGTGGAGGTTGCCAATGTGGAACTGGTTTAGTATCCCAAGGCTCACAACATTCCCAACAAGTCACATCAAATCCACCTTCAACTGCCTGCATGGAAGATGAAAGTGGCTCAGATGATTCATCAGTTTCAATGCAGTCTAACAAGACCAACCTCACAAAAAGCGAGAGAATCTCTGCATTATCAAATGTCAAGTGGGACGGACCATCTAGTGCCATGTCAACATCATCAAAGTCTGAGCCAGCAGCTGAAGAAGAAAGAAGAAAGGAGATGAAAGAAGAAGAAAATGGTGAAGTCTCCGCATCAAGCAAGGAATCATTACATGAAGAACCCATTAGCACATATGCAAAGTCAAGAACATCTCACAAGTTCAACTGCAGCAGCATAGCTAAAGGTGTGGATATAATTTCAACAGAGGTAGCAGATGGAGAAAACACAGCAGAGAGAGACAACAGTGTGACCTCGGCAAAGACCAACGTTTCAAGTCCAAATGCTGATTTCACAGTAGAGGGTAAAAGAAACCAAATAACTCCAAGCCAACTCTCTGATCAGGCTGTCTCTGCTAAATCAGCTGGATCACCTGTTACTGAGAAATCTAAGACTTCTCATAATTCTGCATGCAGTCACTCAAAACTTGGATCTTCTGGTTCTGAAGGACACCAAAATACAGAAACCGCAGAAGGGGAGGGAACAGAGAAGGGAATGAGATCAGTAAGTTCCTTGTCGACCAAGTCCAATTTGTCCATCAAGTCACACAAATCCTGTAAGTCCATCAAGGTGTCAAAGCAGTCACTTTCTCCAGAGCCAGGGAGAGAAAGAGAAGACAGGACAATAAGTCAGATGTCTGTAACAGAAGAGGCTCAAGATAAGGGAAATGGAATATTTTTTAGTGAACAGGAAAATAGAGAAAGACTAGGCAGTGCCAGGTCAGGTGGCTCTAAAGCATCCAACAGAAGTCACAGCAGATGCTCTGATAAGATGGAAAATGGAGAGACTAAAGATGGGACTGCCAGTGAGTCATCTTTGAAATCAACGAGAGATGTTGATGGAGGCATGGAGAGAACAACCAGTGCCATGTCATCAAAATCTACCAAGTCCCGGCGGTTAGCATCTCCACCTAGGGAGGAAAATCAAACTACAAACCAACACCAGATTGTTAGTTCCATGTGTGTATGTGTTGATGATGAAGGAAACAAGGAAGATGTGGTAGCATCATCAACTAATCACAAGGAAAAACCCCAAACACCCAGAGCTGCAGAGACAAGGGGAACAAGTGCTTTGTCGGTTCACTCCAAGGCCTCTTCTAAATCAGGCAAGTCCAAATGCCAGTGCAGAGTGACTGTGGAAACTCCTAAGGTAAAGAAGGACATGGGTGAAGAAGATGACAAGGCATCTGGAAAAGCTAGTAGTTTATCCAAGTCAGTCTCTCTTGGATTACCAGAAGACCAAGATACTGGTGAGTCTGAGTCCTATATGTCCTTTCACTCAGGTACTAAGACAAAAAAACAAATAAAGATGGAAAATCTGGATTTTTCCAAAAGTCCAGAGGTGTCTTCTTCAAACAAGGATTTTGATGGTACCAAGAGCACAATGTCTGACAATCCTTTTTCAGTCGGAATCCCCACTATTAAGACCCCAGGTCTGGGCAAAGATGAAGAACCTAGTCCTAAAATATCAAGAGCAGCCAGTGCAGCTTCAGCCAAAAGCAGCAGATCTCGAAGATCATCGTGTAAATGTGGCAGCATCAAAACAAAGTGCGTGGCAAACAATCTGGATGCCCCCAACAACAGAGCCTCGCCATTAATGTCAACAGCAGGACCTAAAGTTCAAGACACATCAGCAGTCGTGGATTCAGCAAACCAGAGCAGACTGGCTGATGAAGCAGCCTGCCATCAAACTTCACAAAGACCTGAATCTGTAGGTTCATCAAAGTCCAGATCGAACGCCAAAGAGATTTCAGAGGGTTTGCATTCTGAAAAATCTGACAAGGAAAGATCAGACAGTGGGAAAACAACAAATTCTCAGAAAAGAGAAAAAACGGACTGTTGTCTGCACAGCTCCAGACAGATTAGCAAATGTGACACCAGCAGTGATACTGCTCTTTCTCAGACTTTATCTGCTGCTGATCTGCTGAAGGAAACTCGACCACACAACCAACAATCAGAAACCAAAACAGGAAATGGTAGAAGTGTTAAATCTAGAAGAGTGAAAACTCCTAATGTTCAGCAAGAGCTGTCACCCTCCTGTCTCCCCAATGCCTCTCCAACTGAGGTTGTTAATGAGTGGCTGCAGAGAATTCCAGACGAGAGCAACATGCTAGGACTGGGAGACGAGCTGGAAGAAGGCGAGCATAAGGAATTTAAAAAGACCTCTGAGAATGAAGACAATAGTACTGAAGGAAACATGTTGGAAATAGAGGAGAACGTAGGAGCTAAGACAGGAGATAAAGGTGAAATAACAGAAGAGGAACAGAGGACTGCAACAAGTCCTAATGCAGTCCCACAGAACGGATTGGAGACCTCTTGTTCCAAGGTTCCTGCGAGGAACTGGCAATCTTCTGCAACTGTGATGAAAGTCCTTTTAAATTCTTCCATGGGTCGGTGCCACAGCATGCCAGAGGTAAGAATGTCCATTATTCCACATCACCTCTGAATCAGGGTGGTCATTATGATTGCCATTTCCATCGCAGTCACATAGGCTTAGTGAGTTGCTCATAATTTAAAGAATGTTAAAATGGGCTAGTACATTATTGCCCATGGAATACTTTTTTTGTCATCTGCAGATATCTCCAGTTTATGGCCGGAGGCTCAGCACATCAGCCAAAGGCTTGTTGGACTGTCTGGCCCAGCTTCAGCTCATTCAGCCAGCAGTAGACCACGGTCCTGACCAGGAGAAGAAACCTAACCAGCAGTATGAAGGTGTTATAGCCATCCTTCAGTCCCTGTGGCTCAATGAACCCAGTAATATAGACCAGAAACTGGTAAAGGACAATGGTCCAATGCAGGTGACACCACCAAGATCTTCTTCTGGGGTGGATATGCAGAGTGGATCTGGTGGATCAGGAAAGGATGAATTAAATAAAGGCAGAGATGAAACTTCTGTTAAAGAGGTAGAACCTTTACATGAAGATAATGAAGCTGAGAACATGCTGGAAGACGTAGAAATAGCCAAAGCAGAGGGACAGCTGGATAGTGAAGAACAAAGTACAATCCCTTCCAGTCTGGACAGTCCAAAAGCCACTGAAAATTCATCATCTCCAGATAAAAGTTCAGCCAACGATAGCTCCAAGTCTCCAACTGACAATGAGCGGGAGACTGTGGATGACACAAGTTCAGGAACACCGCCAACTGTGCTGCATGGGTCCTTGTCCAGAAGACAATCCCAAGACCCTGATCCTGTGTGGGTCCTGAATCTTCTGAGGAAGCTGGAAAAACAGTTTATTAACCACTATGTCAATGCCATGGCAGAATTCAAAGTCCGTTGGGACCTGGATGACAACCTCATCCTCAACACAATGATCTCGGAGCTTAGGGAGGAGGTGAGTAGTCGGATCCAGAGCAGCATCAGTCAGGAGATAAAAAAGATTCAGGGTCGTGCAGGAAAAGTAGGGAGGACTCCTAGGCCTCCTCCAAGAGCAAACCTCTCCAGAGAATCCACTATGACAGAAAAGAGACGGAAAATGTTGAAGGTAAGCTAACGTCAAGTATTTTTACTTACTTACTTAGTAAGGTTCTGGTGCCTTCAAGAATAAAAATATGACATTTCCTTGTGTTATAGGTGATGAAGAACCAGTCAGTGAAGACAGCAGATTCTCAAAGTGATGGTGAAACAACAGGTGAATTCAGTGACCAGCGGAGTGAGGATGAGTACTGTCCATGTGACGCCTGTGTCCGCAAGAAAATAGCGGCTCGTCCTTTGAAGACCAATCCAGCAGCTGCTGAAGCCCCTGTGATGATGGAATTTGACCTCCTCAAGATACTTCAGCTTAAGAAGAGTCCGATACCTTCACCTGCACCATTGGCTGCAGAAAAGGAAGGTGCCAAACAGTCCACTGAGGGGGAGGTGAGAAGTTTAGAGGTACTACAGGAGGAAGATGAGGATGAGGAGGAAGAAGTGTCAAAAGAGGACATAAAAGCTAAGCTGATTTTAGAAGAGGCTATTTCAGAAAAGGACGAGGAGGAAGAGGAGGATGAGGAAGATAAAGGGGTGACAGGGAATACTAAAATAGTGAACAAAAGTGGTGGCAGTGACGAAGAGCAGGAGGAAAAAACAGGTGAAAAAGAGGATGTGATGGTAAACGGAGAGGAGGAAGAAGATGAAGAGGAAGAAGGGGTGAGGGAAAGCGAAGATAGAGATGAACTGGGAGATGAGGAAGAGCACGGTGAAGGAAAGGAGGATGGAGAGAATGCAGCAAATGGGGAGGAGGAGAGTGACAAGGGGACAGTGAAGGAAATGACAGCGGACGTTTTAAATTATATCAATGACAGAGAGGAGGAAGAAGATGGCGAGGGGAAGAAAGACGAGGAGGGAGAAGATGAAGAGGAGGTTAATGGAAAAGTAGAAGAAAATGATGATGCTGCAAAGCCAGGGGAAGACCAGGAGGAGTCACCTGAAGGAATGGAGGCTGAGGGAAGGGAGGAAGTCTCATCACAGGTAAGGAAAAATTTAAACTCAACTCCTAGTTTTACAATGTTTTCACTTATTATTTCAGGTGTACTTAGTTCCTGTGCTAGAACACCATGAATCAGCAGTTTCAAACCCATTTGTACTGAGAGGCCATATCAACACAGTTCTCTTGAAGGGTTAGTTGTAAATGGAAGACTGTGGATATCTCACGACTTTATAATATTTGAGTTACTGCAGATCATTTTCATTTATTTAAGTAACCAAAAAGTCCAGCACAGAGGAGAGGAGAGCAAGAGGATCTGCTGACCTGTTGTTGCATGCAGGTCAGCAGCTCCTCATGCTCTTAAGTAACTGAAGTTAATTATGTCTAGACTTTAATGACACAACGTGACCACAGGAGACAGCAGTAGAGCAGCAGAGTCCTTCTCTTGGACATAAATGCCTTTTGTTTTTTATTGTTGTTTTTTCATTCTAAAAAATTAAGAACTTTCTAATTTAGACAACTGTCAACTGTACGGTACTGTACTGTACCCTAAATGTGGACTCTGACCCACTGTGGCCTCCATGTTAATTGTAATCTTGTGAGATAAGATAATCCAGCCATCCAATTAGACGCACTGAACAAATCTGTTCTGACACAGCTCCCACCATGGAGATCAGCTACTTTTAGCAGCTGCACATTTAAAGAAAAGTATTTACCATATTCAGGTTTTAGACACTAAAGACTATTTTTGTTTGACCTTCAGGAGCAGGAGAAAACAAACACATATGTTGACAATGATGAGAAAGAGGAAGAGAATGGAAGAGAAGCAGAGGAAGATGAGGGGAAGGACGACAAGAAGCAGGACCTTCTCCATCAGTTCACCAGAACCTCTGTGGAGTCACAACCTGGTTCTTTGGAGGACATTCCATGATGTAATGTCTTTCCTTGAAGGTGTAAGTGACAGCAGAGAGAAGAACCAGCCTCTTGCATGGCTGTTGGACATACTATGGTTCAAGTTCTGTGTGGAACCATGGTGCTCTCAGCAATATGGGACTTGAGCTCCGCCTCTGTAGTTGGACTTGATGGCCACAGGAGATGTGACTGATGATTGGCCATTATTATTTTTTCACTGTTGGAAAACCTCTCTTTAGAGCAGTGTGAAAAGATGGACTGACATGAAGATTCCAGAGATCATCTTATGATCCTGATTGAACTTTACTGTCCAGACCAGTCAACCTGTATGAAGGAGTCAAGATGTTGACTGGAAATGGTGCAGTGTGATTTGGGTGGTAGTCCTACAAGGCTGCTGCCCGGATAAGGGGATGAAGTTGAATGAAGGTAAGTCTTTTAAATGGTCGTCAACTTAAAATATTCGATGTATATTTGATTTTTTGCTGCTGTTTCTGGTCCCAGCCATGGTGCTCAGGTCAATTTCAAGATAATTGTATTTCATGATGTCTATAATGATACTATTTATATGATGTATTCAAGTCAAGTCCTGTTGTCAAGTCAAGTCCTGCTGATGAAATGTTAAAAGCACTTTACAACCTGCAGATTAGGTGCAGTGATTGACAGGTCCAATCATGACACTTGAATCTACTACTGTGTCCTTTTCATGTACGCACACGTGCACATGTACAAGCCGGTAGATCTGCAATGTGATTCTACTGTAAAGATGATATTGTTTTAGTCCACAATAAACTATTTACCTCGAAGAGGCTGTTTTCAGTGCTTGCCTTTCTGCACCACTACCCATAGATAACCTCAGTGACTTCAGCTCACCGGGACACAGGAGTGACCTTCATCATATTGTGGTAGATTTGGATCTTTCTGGTCGAAGCACCTTGATATTATATAGCTGCTGTATCTCTGTGAGCAGCATGGGGACCTAGCAATTGAGGATCCGCCAGATGCCACGTTGCTCTGAGCAAAGCTCTGAACCACATAACTTCAACCTGCAGGAGGTCTCACAGTATGGTGAAGTGTGATTTGTGTGGCAGTGGAGGAGACAGCTGCCCGTGAGACCCACTTAGGAATAAGAGGATGAAAATAAATAAATTGATACCTGAGCTGAATTTGTCTCTTGACTCTACAGCAGGCATGTGCAAACTAAGGCACGAAAGGGCGGATGCGGCCCATTTAGCTCTTTATGAGGCCAACCTTGTCCAAATTAAATTATTTATTTATTTTATCATGATACTTCTGCCTTTCCCATATAAAAATGCCTTTCCACAGTAGATGACAGCATAAACGGTATTAGAAATGTAGGATTTTGACTTTTACATGTTATTTGTCTTATTAAATGGCCCCGTGTCCAATTGGGGCCAATTGTGGCCGGCAAGTCAAAAAGTTTGCCCAGGTCTGCTCGACGATATCGAACTGGTTCCACAAAGGGCCACTGTGGCTGCAGGTTTTGGTTCCAACTCATCCAGAGAACACTGGTTGACCAATCAGCTCTCTGTAGACACTCCTTTTCTCTCCCTTTCTACCCCCACTGGTCACTCTGTCAATTCTCTTCCTGTCACTTCATGTGTACAGTCATGGAAAAAAGTAGCCACCAAAGGCTACCAAAGTTAGACCACTCTTTAATTTCTTGTCCATTTAAAAGTCTGCTTCCACTTAATCTACATTAATCTGGACAAATATAATAACAACAAAAAAGGCTCATAATTAAGTTTAATTCCAGAGCTGATTTCTGGCCATTTTGCATGGTTTTATTGACAGTGACAAAAATTACTTCAATCCCTACATCACTAGCAATACCATTGTCCTGACAAAACCAGTGTTTTTAGTATAAACCTTTAGTGGAACAAGGCATTAAGATGAACACGGAATTTAAGAAAACAGCAGAGTGGTCTAATAATTTTTCCATATTGTATGTGTGACAGTTTGACTAAAATTGTGTTGTAACTTGTTACAATGACAATAAAGGCTCATCATCATCAGATCAGTTGATTGAAAAAGCAAAGTCTGCTGGTTGGAACAAAAACCTACAGCCACAGTGGCCTTTTGTGGAGTCGACGACCCAGGACAGGGTAAAACAACCAGAAATATGGTGACTATATTCCACCACATTCATATATAGACCAACTGTTTTATGCAGCACACTGACGTCACCGGGTCCTTCAAAGAAACGCAGCTGTTTGTTCGCCAATGGCTGATTAGTTCCTCTCATAACCAGCAGAGGGAGACAGCATACAGTGTAACTAGTTATATAAAGGTCTCTGCCCCTCTGTGAAATTGAGATGGAGTGTGGCGTGTGAAGTGAAGTCACCCACATGTTCCCTCTCCACTAATGCATAAAATGTGTTTACAGGCGTCTCCAGTGGCTATTTGTGAACACAACACAAAGAAGCACTCAAGAAGCCGCAGAGGAGTATGATTCCAAAAGTGAGAATAAATGTGTGTGCGTGTGTGTCTATTAGAGTGGCACTAAGGGTGGGAGGACACAACAGGAGGACATCCACTGAGGGTCAGATCTACTGAACCACACCCTGAGACGGGGCAGCCTGTCACAGTGGGACGTACAGTAGATGCTGGCAGAGATGGTGTTCTCAGAATGGAAACGATCAACTGCTCAGTTTCTGTCTTGTCGTCTTATTAAATCAAACAATCAAAAACAAAGCAAGATGCTAAATATTTTCTTCAAAATAAATGAGTTATGCGTTACTATGCTTGGACGTTGGGGTTGTCCACAGTGGTCGGCAAGTTATTCAGCTCTTAGTCAGTTAGTCAGTCACCACCCATCTCAGGAGTGATTACTGACTAACTGTCCCTGATCTTCAGTTTTTTTATTGTATTATACCAGGCATGGTCAAACTAAGGCCCGGGGGCTATATCCAGCCTGTGGAGCTTTTTAATGCGGCCCGTCAACCTTGTCCAAATTACCTTATTTATTTATATTATCATTATACTTTTGTTCTCTTCCTGCATTGCATGTGTTTCCCCAGAAAATTGCATAATTAAGGATATTAGAAATGCAGAATTTTTTATTTTATACCTGGATTTTACACAGCATTTTTATTAGTTCAATGAATGCTCCATCTTTCTGCTAGTGGCGTAGCCCTCATGTCCAATTTTAGGATAAGTTGTGATCTGCGAGTCAAAAAGTTTGTCCATGCCTGATCTATACTCTGAGATGTTACTGAAAACATCACTGGTGTGATGATGAACATTAATTCAACAGAAGTATCGTCACTGTAAAGACCTGGTCAGTTAAAACAAATTATTTGCTATATTTACTTATATTATAATATTTACCTTTTTTTCCAAATCATCTTTGCTGCATGTCCTGCAAGTTGAAATACAATTTATTTGGAGGCTGATTTGTCTTTCTCTGGTGCTTTAGATTGTAGTTAGTGTAGAAAACAGTGGACACTTCTACTGATATTCACCTTATTACACTTACCATTAGTGAAGTGAGGTGCAGAAAGACTGATGCTTGTTTGAACTGGCATCCAGCCTTACATCCTCAGATGAAACAGTGCAGACAGAAAACCATTTGAGCTGGCACAAATGAAGCCCTCACACATCACAGTCTGGATCTACAGTAGGAGGGGCTAAAATTCTTGATTGATGAATCGACACTCTGTCCAACACTAATCGATGACAGTGATTTCTTACAGATAATGAGCCGCAGATGCCGGCGCTCTTTTTACAGTAGACTCACAGCAGCAGCAACAATCCCATGACAAAGGTTTAGTCAAAAACTAAAATGAATACCAGAGCCAGAGCTAAAGCATCAGCTACACATCTTGTTATTTTCGCTAGTCAATTACACTGTGGTGTCCTAAGGTTTTTCAACTATATAGATTTTAATATCTGTAATACACATTAATTATTAATATTGTAATATTTATTAAAATTAAAAAGTACATTTGTCCAATAATGTACAGCTTACTAATATTATCTACAAAGATATTAGCATATTACATAATAACATAATGTAACAAATTGTCTTTGGACAAATGACGCATGCCCTAAAAATAGTATTAAGGATGAATGGCTTTTTTTTTCTTCTTCTCCTTCCCTTTTTTCACAGGTTGCCATAGCAAATCAACATTTTCCATCTCCCCATGTATCTTCTACTCTGACCCCGACTACCTCCATGTCCTCCATCACTACATCCATCGATCTCCTCTTTGTCTCCTACCTGGTAGCTCCATCTCTAGGATCATTCTTCTACCACTGTATCAACTGTCCCTCCTCTGAACATGTCCAAACTATCTCAATCTGGCTTCTCTAGCTTTTCTCCAAACCTTCCTATCTGCATTGTTACGCTAATATCAGACAGCCCTAAAGAGAAAAATAAAGGCTTAAACCTGAGCAAACTGTTTATATATTTTATTGGAGGGCTGATATCAGAACTTTATGGACTCCAAGTGGATCTCAGGCCAGGTTTGGGAAACCACTACTAGGCTAAAACATCAACATAGTAACAGATTTCATTCAATAACTGACAGCTGTCGTGTAAGTTGATTTTCACATACTTTTAGGCAGTTTAAGACACATATTAAATATTACACATATTAAAACCTAAATACTTTGAAAAAAAAAATTAAAATAATGAATTCACATGATCTGGACAGTGGGTCTTGACTGTCTGCACTAGAAGAGGTGTGACAACATACAAATTCTATTACTTGTGGTGTCCTCACTCCTCCAAACTACCACCATCTCTCACCCGCCTGGTGGTTGCTGTCAGAAGTGCTCTAATGAAGAGGAGGAGATTAATTTTTTCATCATCCTGCGTCAACAAACACAAAACTAAAACTATAACAAAACTTTCCTCCTTCTCTTCTTGGAGAAGCCCAGTTGTCTGCGTTTACACAGACTGATTCTGTAACAGTTTCTTCTTTGAGGCAGCGTGATGCATCTGTTCTTGGCATTACTCACTTTGGTTATTCATGATGTCAGTCATCAGTCATCTGAGGTGGTTATGACTCCTGTGAGTCAGTACAGCATCAGGGCCGTAGGCTGCGCTGCATTACACAAAAAAGTTAATTTAGGTTTCGGAGAACACATGCTCTCCCACGACAAAATCCATCAAGAAAATGACGTCAGCTCTTCATCCACAGCTTTGAGAGAGTCTCTCATCTTCCATGGATAAAAAATGAAAAAAAAAACGATTTGTCTTTAGATTTTGGTGTGGGACAAAGTGAGTGATTCATTAATATTGAACCAAAATAACAGGGGCTTAAACCAGAAGGAAGGAAGAAGAAATAAAGAGGAAAAAGGAAGGGAAAGGGAGGAAAGGAAGGGGGGGAGGGAGGAAAGAAAGAAAAAGCAAACTACAAAAGGGAGAAGCAGAAAAAAAGAGAAGGGAGAAAAACAGGGGTTAGAAATAAAGGAAAGAATCACAAGGAAGAATGTGAAAATAAGGAAACGAGAGAAGGAGTGGTGGTGGTGGAGGAATCAAGAAAAACAAGCAATGGAATTAAAGGGGAAGGAATAAAGAAATGAAATTTAACTCATCATCATCATCATCTAGCCTAATTCAACTCTCTCCAACACTGTACAGCCAGTACACTGGACTCCTCTTTTCAAACACACGTTCCCTCTCCGGACCAACACGTGTGCTTTCCCTCGCCATTGGATATTAGCTTTTGTTGTCATGACAACCTTGACTCTGCAGCTGAAGGACAGGGTGTGTGTATGTGTGTATGTGTCTGCGGTGCATTTATGTGTGAGACAATAAGAGAGGCTGGAGTAAAAGGAACAGTTAAACTTAAAGTGTCACTTTTGACAGTTTTTATTAAAAAGAATGGTCCTAAACAAAACAAAGATGATACAGACAGACAAATGTTACAGACAGACTGATGATACAGACAGACAGATGTTACAGACAGATTGATGATACAGACAGACAGGTATTACAGACAGACTGATGATACAGACAGACTGTTGTCACAGACAGATGTTACAGATAGACTGATGTTACAGACAGACTGATGTCACGGACAGATGACACAGACAGATGCTACAGATAGACAGATGTTACGGACAGACAGATATCACAGATAGACTGCTGTGACAGACAGAGAAACAGACAGACAGACAGACAGTCAGACTGCTGGGACTGACTGAGTCTGATGTTACAGAGAGACTGACAATAAAGACAAACTGATGATACAGACAGACTGTTGTCACAGACAGATGTTACAGATAGACTGATGTTACAGACAGACTGATGTCACAGACAGATGACACAGACAGATGCTACAGATAGACAGATGTTACGGACAGACAGATATCACAGATAGACTGCTGTGACAGACAGAGAAACAGACAGACAGACAGACAGTCAGACTGCTGGGACTGACTGAGTCTGATGTTACAGAGAGACTGACAATAAAGACAGACTGATGTTACAGACAGACTGTTGATGCAGACAGATAGATGTCACAGACAGACTGATGTCATGGACAGACTACCATTACACACAGACTGATGTGACTGACTAATTTGACAGACAGACTACCACTAGATATAAAGATGTGAAGGACTGTTGTGACAGACTGCTGAAAATCTGAGTTTTGGGAGATTGAAACTAGTTATATTACTCAATAGAAAACATTTTCAGAATTTGTCTGTGTCAGATTAGGGTTTTGTGGATGACTGAGGTAGATGAACTGATGGATGACAGAGATTGGTTTATAGCGTTTAATTGACTTCTACTAAGAAAGAAACCTACGGAAGCCAAATAACACCAACATGTTCCTCAGGAGTGGGTTAAGGAAGTGGACTTGGGCCTGCAAGGTTTCAGGTTCATATCCACCAGCTGCCAGGTTGCAACCGAGGTGGTCTGATCATAGCACCGTCTACAGCAGGCAAAACTAAGGCCCGGGGGCCGGAAGCGGCCTGTTGAGCTTTTTAATGTGGCCCGCTAACCTTGACCAAATTAAACAATTTATTTGTATTATCATAATACTTCTGCCTTTCCCCTGCAATGTCCGTAGTTCCTCAGTAGATGACATCAGAAAAGCTATTAGAAATATTGCATTTTAAGTGTTATACTTGTCTCTTGACTCAGCCCCCGTGTCCTCTTCTGGGGCACATTGTAGCCCGCCAATAAAAAACAGTTTGCCCACTGGTCTAGACCCACATAATTGCCAGTGCACTCACCACCCACACAAACGCTGACAGTACAGTGCAGCGTGAGTTGGGTGGCAGTTGAGAGAATAAGAGAGAATAAAGATGAATTAAGAAAGTAATCAATAAATAAATGCAATGTAATTCAGATATTCCTCTCTGCTCAATATTTTAACCTGCAGCCTGTGAACTCGGTTACCAATCAAAAAGTTGCGTCTTCTTTGGTGTGGAGCTGTTATATAACTGTTTTACCTCCATCACCGTGCGCTCAGTCATCTGGATAGAATGACGACAGGAAATCATTCTCCTCCGGATACAGACCCCATGAATCAGAGAGAGACTGTATCTTTATGTTGATTCACTCATTTTTTTTATAAATATCCAAGCATACTTTTACTCTTTCCGCTTTTTTTGGAGAAGACAACGTCAGCAGCATTACGTCATAGCCTATCCCATCGACCTGGATGACCGAGAGCAGGACGGAGAAGAAGAAGATGATGCTGAGCTGACTCTGCTGCTGGAGGTGAGAGGACGCAGAGGAGGAAGAGGAGTAGGAGTAGAAGGCGGAGGAAGGAGCAGCAGTAGAAGGAGCCGCCGTCGCGCGGCCGGAGGCTCTGATGGCTCCTCGCGCTCCAAGCGGGAAACAGACACAGTCGTTGCGGCGCGAGAGCGCAGAGGGATTCGGGGATCTGGGAAGTGACGTGAGACAGCGGGCAAAACGGTGCGAGTGTTGTGCGTTTCTCAGGAGGGAAGGAGCGGCAAGGCGAACATGGCCGCGCAGTCGGACGGCGCCAAAGCCGGGCTCGGCTTCGGAGGCGGCGGCGGCGGCAGCAAGGGCTTCGCGCAGCTGTACGACGTGGACTCGGAGGAGCCGCTGGACTCTGCTGCCATTCACATCTGCCAGTGCTGCCGCACCTCCGCCTGCTACTGGGGCTGCCGTTCCGCCTGCCTGGGCTCCCTGCTCGGCGGGGGTCAAGGCACCGGAGCGGGAGGTGGGATCATCCGGGAGACCCACTGTCCGCCCCGGGAGCAGCTGTGGCTGGACTGCCTATGGATCATCCTGGCTTTGCTGGTCTTCTTCTGGGACGTGGGCACGGACCTGTGCCTGGCCGCGGACTACTACCACCGGCACGACTACCTCTGGTTCGGCCTCACTCTCTTTTTCGTGCTGGTGCCGTCGGTGCTGGTCCAGATTCTGAGCTTCCGCTGGTTCGTGCAGGACTACACGGGCGGAGGGCTCGGGGAGGTGGAGGGGCTGAGCAAGCGGGGGGCCCTGGCTCTGGGCTGCCTATACCCGGGCAGGGACCGCCTGCAGCTGGCTACCATCTGGCTGTGGCAGGCCGTCATCCACATCCTCCAGCTGGGGCAAGTGTGGAGGTAAAGAGCAGAACACGCATCGAAGTCAAACACAGACCAGAACAAACGCCATAACACACACGGCCAGTGTAGGTGAAACCAGACCAAAGCCCACGGATGAGTCAGAACCAAACCCAGACCAGTGCATTCATCTGGACCAGAATCAGAACATATACTGACATGTGAACCAAACACGTGCCTTAACTGAGATCCACAGCAGATCAGGACACTAGTCTTGATTTCATCATCAGTGTCCATAACAAAATATTACACATTTCTATATCATACCAGACAGGTCACTGGTTCAATTCGGCCTCTAACAGTCAGTATGATAAAAACATTATTATCACAACTTACACTTTAAAAAATGACCACAAGAGGCAGCAGTGGGGCAGCATTCTGTTCAACATTCACCCAAATCACTGGATTTCTCAACACATTGTGGCACTGCAGAAAGATCAGTTCGTAAACGTTGGTGTTGTAATACACTGTAGGTTTGTGATTTGATTGAAAAAATTATATAGGGGGCGCTCACTTATGAACAAAAAGGGTTTTAAACCTTTCTGCCCTTCAGCACCTTGGACAGCGCTTTAGCCCCTGACGCTTTGAGAATTTTGAGACTTTTCCATGTTTTGTATCTGGTGTGTGAAACCAGCGGAAAAACAGTGTCATGGCCTTGTCACCATGTGTGTCAGTCTGCCCGTAGAGCAGAAAGAGCAAAAGCATCTGCGCTTTTGGCAACACACTCATGTGTTTCTCTCTCTTACACACACACAAACTGACGCACACTTACAGATACACAATTGGACGATGGTCGGGTGCTAATTGAAGTGCTAAACGCACTGGCGGGTGAGACAGAAACACACACATGCTGTATGTTTTCTTATTCCAACCATGTATTGCTGTAGAATTTGAGTGGTTATGGCCTCTGCAGGTGTCCTTTCACTCAAACACTATCGTCTCCTCCTTCTCCCTGCTCTCCTCCTCCCTCCTCCTTCCCTGTGAGACTCCCTTCTTAATGGTGTCCACTCTGCCTTCAAGCAAGCAGCAAGGAGAGCACTGTGTGTGTGTGTGTGTCTGTTTACATCTTGATCTGCTACAGAGATGTGCTTCTCAGCTTTCACTGTCTCTCTCCGGGTTGTAGAGTTAAATCAACTCCATCTCACATCACACATACACATTCTCCATCCACCCCACCCAGAAAACGCCACTTTGCAACATCCTCACCTTCTCCTCTGGGCTGCAGAATAGACTCTCCCACCTACAGGAAGAAAAGGAGGAAGAGGAGGAGGAGGGGATTTCACATATACATTGATGTATGTTGCTAAAGAAATGGTACGACCCTGATTGAGACAGATTGCTTAGAGATGCAGGTGGAGAAGGAGGGCCGGGGAGGTTCAGATGAGGAGTAGGAGGAGGGAAAAGGAAAAGGAGGAAGGTTGCAAATACACAAGTCGACACTGGGGGAGGGGAGAGGAAAGAAGAGGAAGAGTGAAAGTAACGAGGGGAGGGTGGATGAAGGTGAGGGAGACTGAGCTGCAGGAACTCAGTACATGTGGACTGAACCAGGCTGAGCTGTTGTTACTCCGGTCTGATCAGGCTTCGGAGAAGCTTGGGCCAGATTAATTTTTATCCTTCACTGTTCTACAGCTGTCTGGTGTTCACCAAACAAAACAAGAGAAAGACAATACAAAAAAGGAGTGCCGTATCTTTGTTAAACAAGGCTGTCAAAATCTTTTTTTGCCCTTAAGGAGACAGTTGTAACTGAGAGACTTTATCAAACAGTCAATCAGCACCACTTTAGGGCTTTTACTTTAGAGTGCATTTAGCCAAGGTTTCTATACTATAGTGTTCAGTATTTTAGGAGGAATCAAGTTACTGTAGGTCTTAATTAATGAAACATAGTAACTCAGTAAGAGTTTGTTAGGATTAAAGGAGTTCTTTGAAGAGAGTTTTATCACAAGGCACAACAAGCAACCGCAGGTCACACAAAATGACTTGGCAGACCACATTTGATACGCAGGCCTTATGTTTGACACGTGTGCTTTAAGGATTCCACAGACAGACTTCCATGATGTTGATACACACACATTAAGTTAGGACTGGGTTAGAGATTATACACTATCTTTACATACAGCAGTGACTCCCGTGAGTGTCTGTAGGTCAGAGGAAAATGTATGTTTATGTGAAAAACATTCAGGTTTTCTTCTAAAAATCAGTGTAATCTGTGCTGTCGCTGTGTGTGGGAGAGACACAATTGTGTACATTATGCATGTCTCTGTACTGTATGTTCAGAGACAATTATAGGCAACTGACCATACACACACACACACACACACACACACACACAAGCCTAATTCACCAAACATTAATAATGCATCACCTACAGGAAGATGCTTCAGTCTGCATGCTAACACTGATGCTAATGTTCCCAACTTGTTCCTGCAGTGCAGACAAACAGTTCCTGGTACTAAACCTAGTTCATGGTTCTAGCCCCTGTGCATGTTGTCAGGTCCTGTTCCAATTTTGTAGCACTGATATTTTCCCTAGCTTTTGCACTAAATATAGAACTTTAACTTTGAAAAAGAACCACACAAACCACAGGTCCATACACAGAGAGACCAGCAGTTAATGATGGGAATCAAACCTTATTTCTGTCTATTACACTACCACTACCACTTTATCTGGAAAAACACTTAGAGCAGGGGTCTCAAACTCACATTAATTGAGGGTTCCAAGCCACAGTATCATTTTCAGCTTTCAGTGTTCAATATAAAAGAAAAAAATAATAAAAAAAATAAATTTTCCATAGATTCTGTGTTATATAGTGTATCAGGAGTTTGGGAACTACAGGATTCATCATAAAAATGTGGAGAACAAATCTATAAAATGGTATTATGAATTCAACTTACACATCAAGGTGAGGGCCGCAAAATGTCATTTCTTGGGCTGCAAATGGCCCTTGGGCCACGAGTTTCAGACTTAGGTTGAGACTGCCAGAATTATTTTCTTCAGGGGGGCCCAATCAGCTGTACAGTTTCATAGGAAGTTGTCGCTGACAACAGGCCCAGGAACATGAACAGAAAACATTATTAGTTTCTGAAATTGTTTATTAAATGTTGTAGTATTTTTTCCTTAAAAAATTATCAGGTTAAAAAGTTCAGCAGTAATTTAAGATTTTACTATAAGGCATATAAGCTCCACAGACCACAGAAAATGAGTTGGTGGACCACTTTTGGCCCGCAAACTTCAGGTTTGACACATGATTTAGAACTAAATCTAATTAGAGATCAAACTATCTTAAATCCTGACTCGGACCTACTATGTTCCTGTGACCAGATACATCCGGACCCTCTACCTGGGTTTGATGTCCCGGCGACAGGAGGAACACCAGCGGCGCTGGTACTGGGCCATGATGTTCGAGTACGCCGACGTCAACATGCTACGCCTGCTGGAGACTTTTCTAGAGTCTGCTCCTCAGCTGGTCCTGCAGCTCTGCATCATGATCCAGGAGAACCGGGCTGAGACGCTGCAGTGTAGGTGTAAACACAACAAACAACAGCTGTGAAGCTGCAGGGTTTAATGTTGACCACATACAGTCAAACAGTAATTAGTCGTTAGCACAGACCTGGTGATTATTGGAGGCTGCAGATGTGCTGATCCTGTTTTTACTGTCTGAGGCAGTCTTTTATCAGGATTTTGATAAATTAATTTCATTAAATCTGTGCCAATGTAGATTAACAGGCAACACATGGGAATTGGAGCAACAAATAGTAGTTTAAAATAAGAAAAATGTTGTTTATGTACCTCTAAATGTAGGAGTAAATGTCCATCATAGCTAGAAACAAATTATTCAATCCTGTCCCAGTGTGAGTCCAGATCACAACTAAAGGATCAAACCTACGTAACAAAATAATCCTGAGTGCTTATGTTGTCAACTGGTGTAATCTTCAGTCCTCTGCTGCGTCACACTTTTGCTGTGCCTTCCCACACTCATCTAAAAATAATTTTTCTGAGTCTTAAAATCATGAATGGACTTTGTTCTGTCTGGATGCCTTTTTTTTTCTTCATCCAGTCTTGTCCTTATTTTTTTATCCTCTCCACCTCCAAAGGCGTCTCCTCCCTGGCCTCTCTCCTGTCTCTGGCCTGGGTCCTGGCCTCCTACCACAAACTTCTACGAGACTCCAGGGATGACCAGCGTGGTATGAGCTACAGGGGGGCGCTGCTGCACCTCTTCTGGCGCCTTTTCACCATTTCCTCTCGTGTCCTCTCATTGGCGCTCTTCGCCTCCCTTTTCCACATCTACTTCGGCATCTTTGTGGTGCTTCACTGGTGTGCCATGGCCTTCTGGGTGGTCCACGGGGGAACCGACTTCTGCATGTCCAAGTGGGAGGAGGTTCTCTTTAACATGGTGGTGGGCATCGTCTATATCTTCTGCTGGTTCAACGTAAAGGAGGGACACACGCGGTACAGGATGGTGGTCTACTACACCGTGGTGCTGGCTGAGAACACCATCCTCACTGGACTGTGGTGAGTGCTGCAGCAGATTCAGACCTGACTTCTTCAGAGGCTCAGCCCAGTAACTCAGTCTTGTTGAACCAAGAACCAACCTGAGACATGGAGATTAAGAGTATACCATTAATGTGTATATTCCTTATGATCTGAGATTGATCACTGTTTTTTTTGCAGCAAAATAAGTTACAGAACAGAGCAAAGGCTGTAGAGTAGAAAATAAATATTGCTCATATAATTATCAATTTTGGACCTAATACTTAATGTATTCATATATAAGATATAAAATATCTATATAAATTCATATCAATGAACAAATTCTCAGATTTTTGATCCGTGGAAAATCAAGGAGATCAGCGAGACTTTCACCTTCATAATCAGCTATGCAAGACATTGCAGTCAGTTCTGTTTTAAGTCCGGGAAATTAAACAAGATGGCGTTGCCATACTCCGGGGAAAGTCCAATCACAGAACATATACGTGTTGCCTTGTAGGTAGTCGTTATATGGCGAAATGAATGGTCTGAGTGGTGTCAACTGAATCCTGTGACCTCGTAACAGTTGTTAGGATGAAGATGAGTGATGGAATGAAAATGTGTGAAAAAAAGGAAAAAGAAATGAGGGTAAAAATACCACGTTACACACAAAGTTTCATGAGATCAGAATCCCAAAAAATCTGGATGCACTGAGGGAGGGAAAGAAGAACCGGAAAGTAGCAAGAACATTCTGCACTCAAGCATAGGAGGCATGTCTCATTTACTGTAGTAAGTTAAAATGAACTCCTGAGGACACTATGGACTTTTGTGTTGTCAAGGTTCAAGTTCAGGAGCTGGATGGAGCTGTTCACTAGGGAAGGGGAAAAAACAATTCATCTACGAATCTGAAACAATAACCTTCAAAAATCTATTCCGTATTAATGTTTACATCACGGGTTCATAAAAACAACTCTGTTATAAAGCAGGAAATTCTGCCAAATTCTTGCTTGTGCATTTATTCTGAAACTACATTTGTGAATTCCTCAACACATGTTAGTGGATTGCGTTCTTGTGTGTGTGTTCTTTTTCAGACTATTCTGGCTCTATAGACAACTTTATTTCCCTGACTTACTATTTCATGCCTGTAAAAATTATGTCTGATAAAAAAAAAAAAAATTCTACTTTGTATATCCTTGTTTATTTAGAGGTCTTAACAAAGGAACCAGGTTTTAAGATCGTAGAGAGTTCTTTCAGTGGTGACCCCCTGGGGGCCTTGTTTTGAGGCAACATTGCACATTGTACGCTGGGCTTAAACATCTTTTTGTCCTCTATGCCCTCCGTTTTCCTACAGGTATGCCTACAGAGATCCACAGCTCACTGATTCCTATGCCTCCCAAGCTTTGTGGGGTGTCTACCTGACCTTTGCCGGAGGCGTGCTGGTCATGCTGCTGTACTACGGCTTCATGCATCCAGCCACAGGACACCTGCAGCCCAGCCCCGCCGCCTCCTGCTGTGCCCAGCTGCTCTGGGGCCTCCCCCTGCCGCCGTCCGCCCCGCCCACTGCTCCACCGACACCAGCCCACATGACCAAGTCACAGACAGAGGAGGACGTGGCCGAGACCTGTCTTCCCGTCTTCCAGGTGAGGTCGACACCGCCTACCTCCAAAGCTGAGGGCCCGCTCATTAAGATTGACATGCCCAGGAAGCGTTACCCGGCCTGGGACGCTCACTACGTGGACCGACGTCTTAGGAGGACCATTAACATCCTACAGTACATCACACCAGGAGCTGTAGGGATACGTTACAGAGATGGACCATTACTGTACGAACTGTTACAGTACGAGTCCTCACTCTGACACACACACACACACACACACACACACAGGTGGATACATATACATCAGCAGCAACACAGAGGAAGGTGATGGTAGAAGATTTGTGGTCCTCACTTGGTAAAAGCACAGTGACGGAAAAGCAATCAGACAAACAAACATGAAGCTTCACTATAGATTGTATACAAAAAGTTCACGCAGTATTTTGGAATATGATACAAGCTTTTTCTTTTTTTTTCCTCTATCCAAACTCTTATTGGATGACTCAGCCATGTCAGTCACATAACTATCTCAACTCAGCACTTTTTTATTCCAACTTCTATCAATTAAAAGTAGTATCCGGTTGGTTAGAAGTTAGAAAATGAAAAGCCTTTTGACTTTCGACCATATGCTGACAACTTTAGTTTATTGGTTTATCACTGCTGGGTGAATAAAAAACAAGACCAGAACAATTAGAGGAAAGTTAAGATACTCCCGTTTCTGATGCTGACAAGAATTGGACATGTGACCATCTCTCTACTTTGGCAAATAACAGACAAGGCCTACATGTCTGCTGTAGAGGAACCTAATCGACTGAACTGACAGCAGGGAAAAATTATTTATTGTCCATTGCCACATTTGAATCACTCTGCCAGCTTAACTCCAATTCGGAAACAAAACAACAATCAAAAACCAGATGTCATTTTTTAATTAGGTTTACAGAATCAAGAAGTTTCTTAATGAGAGTGTAAATAAAGGGAGGGTTTTTCTGTGTCCTGTACTGACAAAGTTTAAATATTTTTCTTGTCAAAAAACAAGAAAAAAGTTATTTTTGTTCTTCTTTTGATCTAGAGAAAAAAAATAAAACCATACATAAATGTCTTGGAATCCACAGCCACAGAAACACTGCAAAACAACTCTAAAATTGGTTAGTTTGGGGGCAACTGGACATAGTAGGTATCTTAGACGTTTTACCTCTTCATCCAAGAGGCTTCTTCAGTTCGAACTGACTAGTGGTGCCACCCGCAGAGTCACCACCAGCTGAGCTGTGATGCAAAGCCGCTGTGTGATGGGGTTTGTTGACTCCTCCTATCTAACCTGTCAGAATAACCAGAAACAACAAAACCATCAGGAAACACAGATCTAATAATAGAGTATTTCTCTGTTACTGTGTCACAGATTGATATTGGTTTGTGTTGGGCCCATGGGGTTCTATTTATCCCCAACTCTGGACACCAGCAGATCTGGACAACAGAGGTACTAAAACCTGACCTGTTTTTACAGTTGAATATTTAAGGTTTTTCATAGTCAGACAATCCAAAATCCCTCCAGAAAAGTGGAGACCTTATTCTACACATTAGTGCATCATACTATAAAAAAGTCAACTTTGAACCAAAAACATTCAGCAAGGCAACATCTGCCACCATGGCAGAGAGAAGTCCATTATTCTAGCAAACACAAAGAACAGTGACATCACCAGAAGTGTAGGAATGATCCAGAACAACGTCAGCTGACCGTGAGCGTGTTACTTTCCATGTGGTGCTAGACAACTTTAACAGTAAAAAGCCTCTTTTGCTGCTAGTATATTCTGCATAGGCGCGACCACTCAACAGGAGCAGCATCGTTTGTTGTCCTCAATGTCGAGGCTGAGGCGGGGCAAAACTGAGAAGGAGTCTAGGAGTCTAGTTGGCTGCTAATCCCAATTCATATGGTGCAGAGATGAACAAACGCACACACTCTTACGGTGCATTCAGGGCAGTTTGTCTCTTTGAACTCTTTGGTGGTGCGACTGCCTTCAGTCATCAGCTGCGGCTGTGCCAAAGGCTATGTACAAACGGACAACTGCTCTTCCTCCTGTCCTGCAGATGCTATGCAAGTCTCCGCCACAGGGAGATGTGCTTAGTGTATTACACACAAACACACACACACGCACACACACCTCTGTATGTGCAGAGTATCAAACACAGACACGCAGGGTATTCTCCTTAGCTTACTACAACCCTGAGACGACAACTATGGGATGAATCCTTACCTCATAGAGCTCAAAAACACACACACACACACACACACACACACACTGAAGCTGTTTTCAGGCGTGATCTTTTCGGGAGATGCTTCTCTGGAGTTCGCTTTTCACAGATGAGGGCTAGTTCTGGAGGATCTTCTTCCTGCTCACATCTGGTGTGCTTTAGACACCAAGGAACATGCCTCATGTCTTTGGATCCAACAACTGACAGCTACCAGAGCACCGAGAGCTTCTCACCTGGACAAGGAGCAGGAGATGTTCTACAGAATATCCAGAGTTCCAAGCCTGTATTGCAGGTCTGAAAGCAGCTTTACACACAAACACACACTCACATACTAGAGAATAATAATCCTGAACCCCTTTATAATTTGGGAACAATATTCATATGGTGCTATAGAGTAAAGATGGATGGGGTTTTTGTATAGTTGTGATCACAGTGTTGTTGAAGAACTTAGCCAAATAGGTGTAGAAAAACCTGAGTGTTTTACCGTCAGAGGAACTGATGTGTGTTAGTGGCCCATGGACAGAGTGCACATGATGACAGGCAGCATCTTCCATCGCCATCAACGTCCTCTCAGCTAAGATGTCAATCAGGTGATATGAAACAAGGATATTAATGAGTTTTTCAATATTGGAAACAGAGCCTCTCTGCTATTTCTCTAACCTGTGGAACTCTCACCAATGTTACATTATTATGCCAATATTATCAGACATCTGTGGTTCAGTTCAATTGTCCCACATGTCACTGAGCACTGGAGCT
Source organism: Paraplagusia blochii (assembly GCA_016785265.1). NCBI lineage: Eukaryota > Metazoa > Chordata > Actinopteri > Pleuronectiformes > Cynoglossidae > Paraplagusia > Paraplagusia blochii. The sequence continues at coordinate 508,019 of JAFBJS010000277.1, read as the reverse complement.
GTGGAAACTGTAAAAATTGGTTATAGATCAGGAAGGTGACGCCTGTTTGATGTGCACTCTGACCTGAACATGCACTGACTGCTCATGAAGCTCAGGCAGAGAAGTCAAAGTGGAGAAACATCGTTCCACAGTAGCTTGTTGTTCTAAAAAAAAAGAAAAGAAATGGAATTACAATAGAAGCAAATATGTGCCATTTAGAGACCAGAGTGGAGACAGTTCTGTCCGTCTCACAGATCGTGCTCGTGAATTTCTTGCATGAATGTTCTAGATTTTAAGGGCACGTGTGATGTGTTTGTAGGAAAAATAAGACGTTAACTGTGGTGTTTTTAAGGAGGTGTCAAGAAGCACAGGTTCAGTATCTGTGTTTCAGGTGAGTTCACACAAAGAGAAAAGCTAATTATTGAGTGATGGGATTCTTCCCCACTCTATTTCAACCCATCAGTCCCGATGACAAATTTATCTTACAAATATATGAACTAAAAAGATAAAAACATCAAAATAAATACCAGAGTAAAATTATTTTTTGCGCTGAACTTAGGACAAACCCACTCTGATCGGCTGCCATGTTGGGTATTTGCAGCAGGTTGATTAAAATAGCTTTCTCTTCCCTGTGAACACACCTGTATAAGGAGATCTGCTCAACGTTGACCTGCGGGCATCTCCTCCCTTGTTTCTTTTAGCGCTGACCTCGAGCTGCAGCCAATCAAAGATCAGGATCACCAAACCAAAATCAGGTCCGACAGAACCAAAAAACACCTTTCTGTAGTGAAACAACTGTGTGTCGTTCGGACTGGGCTGCAGTTACACTTCTCAGACGGCAGATATCACCGTTTTGCTTTTAATATGAGCCAGCAGCGTCTGAAAGCCACACATAAACGTTTCCCCTTCACTCTAACAGCAGTCACCGATAGTTCCTCTACACAGCCACAGCTATGCAAGTGATCAGAGAGAAGGTTCTGGGCTTTTTCTAATGACCTTTACAAAACCACATCACTGTTCTCATACATGTCTTAAGAACCTTCATCGTTGGCCTGTTTTACAGCAAAGAGATTTAAGAAGTTAAATATATTGGTGCCATTTGTGTTTATTCTAATATTAAATCAAATATATATTTAACAGATAGTTCAGTGTTTTTTGAACTGTGTTTGTATGAGGTTCTTCTCAGAGTCAGTGATCAGGCTTTTTGCTGGTTTAACTGCCTGTGCAGTGAGAACAGGTCATTCTCTCACACTCACCAAAGTCCACAGGGGAAAGTGAAAACATGATATTACATCATATTGAAGATGGTGGTTTCAACAACTGATTATGGAGTGGAGAACATTCCTGTTAACAGCAACATCAGACAACGCTGATTTCCTTAGAACTAAACTTCCTACAACCACAAAAAAGTCAACAAACCTGAACTATCTCTGTTGAAACTTGTATTTTTATCTTTACCTGTATTTGATACATGAGATAATTTTTTTATATTTTAAACCTATTTTTCCGTCTGTTATTTATCAGTTTTAATTTGTCAAAAGAAGTTAAAGTTTACTTTAGAAATAACTATGACTGATGCAAATTCCCAAGTAAGGAATGTGTATCTGATCAGTACAAAAGCAGAAAGTTCTTCTGTCACTTTTTCCTTTAAAGGAACACATAAAAATTCTCTATCAGGATCTGTCTGTGTGTGTGTGTGTGTGTGTGTGTGTGTGTGTGTGTGTGTGTGTGTGTGTGTGTGTGTGTGTGTGTGTGTGTGTGTTGGGCGCCTACATTGGCTGTTTCTTTCAGCCAAAGTTTCAGTGTGTTGGTGCATAGCTGTGGGAAAAAAAAATCACTGTCTCTCACCCTGGTTTTGTCGAACTCAAAGTCAGACTCAGACCAGATTCATCTAGACCTCAGCCTAAGCACAACTGAAATCCTTGTCTTTCATAACCAAAAATGTAAGTAGGAGAGCAAAAAATATAAAGTTAATAAAAATGTTTTCAAATTCTAAACAATTTGACAGATGATTTTAATAGTGACCTACAATAATATTGGTCAACCAATGTTATCTGTCTGATATTGGCATATTTTTTCATATCTCTAAGGGTCGTTTTCATTTTTTTTTCTGATAACCACAATAAATTACACAATGCCAGAGTTCCAACAAGTGAGGTGTGCCCTATAGTTTTCAGAAGAAACTGCAGTATGTTAAAGTAAATGAACTAGCTGCTTAATCTCGTCAAGTTATAAAGTGGTTTCTACAGATAATTAAAAAAATAATATTGGGCCAATATCAGAATTGGTTGATATCAGAACATTTTAACCAAATTGTCAACATACATATATGTATGATTAGTATATAACCATGTAATGTCATTTCTACTTATTGGAATTAATATTTAAGACCTTTGGATACGAAAGTTTACTAAACCAATTTGTCACAGCTCCTCTGTGAACCCGCTTCATGGTCACAGCTCATTGTTGAAGCCTCATTTTTATTATTATAATAACAAAGGTTAAAGTAAAAAAGTCTAAATTATCAGCCCGTTGCTATCAGACAAGATAGGATTTCTGTGGTTTGGACTCAGTTCTGGAGCCTGAAAAGCACAACACAGGGTCGGATGAAAACCTTTACATCGATGAAGGTTGAAGACCAAACTTCAGCTTCTATTTGAGGTCATGCCTTTTTCTATTTTGTTCTTCAACTTAGACAAAAAAAATCAGTAGCTGTAGAGATTTTGGGTGTGCAAAAGTAATTTGAGTTTTCTTTTCTGTGGTTGACTTTTTGATTGTAAATACTTTGTTAAGCTGACCCACCTCCCGTCAGTTTGTTTGCTTGAATAGTTACTGAACGTAAATGTTCTCTATAAAATACCTGGAATGTATTCATGTGAAGAGGAGGGAAAATATGGCATCGACTGAAACTCTGTTTTTAAAGCAATCTTTTTGCATTGTCGTCTTCAGTGGATGGTAGAAATGTCAGCCAGGAAAAGGTTCTCGGATGTGATTAGGTCCAAAAACAAATTTGGGGAAGAATAGTAAATATTGTGATTATTTTTGATTGGAGATCGCAGAGTCTCTGTGACATTGGTATAAAAAAATTGAGATGTGCTTTCTACAAGGTGGTATGAAAATGGGATTTTACTTAAAACCGCAAAAATGAAGTTCATTATTGTCTCAAAACAGGGATTAAAAAGTTGAATTGAGATAAAAGTTCAGAATGACCGGACACATTAAAAAAATCATTCATATATTCACTTACTTCTGAAATCCTGGCTGAGACATATTCTGCATTCATTGTAGAAATCATGAACCTCATAGAAATCTCCTGCATTACCTCATAGAAATGTCCATTTATATTCCAAAACAGAAACAGCGTCTTTGTTTTCTGTGTCAACAAGAGCAGAGGAGGATTATTCTGTGACAGAGTTTTCAAAAGGCTATTTTCGGTGGTAAACAAGAGCAAATATACATTATTTTTGTTACAATTACCTGCAGAGGAAATAAAGTCTATTTATGTGTGGGGAAGATTCATACAGTTCATACTACAGTAGACAAACAGAGAAACTATGACAGCTTTTAAAATGATGACACTGAGAAATGTGGAACAGAAAACATGTACAGTTCATTTTGGTTTCACAACATGATACAGAAATGTATTTGTGACAGTACTGAATTTGGTTTTATATACTTACCATTTTATTACATTGTAACATTGTGACTGCGATGGACAAAAAAATATATAAAGGAATATGAAGTAATTTTTTTCAAATGTGTCTCTGTGTCTTTGAATAACGACAAGGGTTTTGGTTTTTTTTTTGGTAAAATTTATTCAGTAAGACTCAACCCAGTGGGCTGGCACATAAATCCTGTATAATTCAACTGTAAAAAAAACTGTAACAAAAATTAAAAACACTGACACAAATCCCTTTTGCCATATTTACCTCAGACTTAATTTATAAACAGTAATTAAACAAACAACAACGTAGATGCAAGTAAACCCATTTAAAAAACAATGGCTAAAACATGGCTCGAAGACAGATAGAAAAAATCACCAAAAATGAACAAAGCAAAGCCAAAGTTAACTCACAAGTGGTTGAGATTACAGTATGTCAAAGCATGTTCTACAAAAACAAATGGCCTACATAGATCTTTACTTATGACCGTGTTTTTCTTTTTAATTCAGGTCAAATATTATACATTAGAAAAAAAAACCCACCATAACACCTCTTAATTTGAATCACCATACTTAAAATAAAATTTTCAACTTACAGTCATTTACTCATATTAAACCTGTTCAGTTGAACTTAAGTCTGATATAAATGCAGGTATTGAAGGAAGTCAAGATATCCAAAATCTGTGTCATCACAGAACTACACTGAACTGAAAGAGAAAGTAACAAAGTTATATATATATATATATATATATCCTCACCAGAGCCAAAGTAAAAAGGGTGAGGTTGACTTGCTTTTGGCTGAAAAAAATAAAATGAAATAAAATAGTTGGCCTGACCGAAAGCCCTCACATGGCTTAAAGACGGCTCAATTTATACAAAACAGTAAAATCTATGAAAATATTATACATGTATACTGTATGTATATATATTTAAATATATGCACACACAAATATGTACATTTAACATACATACTTTCAGAAATATCCATGTTTGCTTTAATTCAGGTAAAACAACAATAAGGTGGTTCACATTTGAATAATAACTACATACTTTATATATGTAGAAACAGTTAGAAAAACGTGTTTAAAAAGTCTCGCAAAGTGTTCTGAAATGGATACAATTAGACGAAAATGTCACGTTTAATGTTATGTAATAATCGTTTTCTCAGAGATCTAAGTTTCGAAAGACATGTACTGTATTACGAAATACAGATTATTCATTAAGTAGATTCTGGCTCCCTCTGTTGACACAAAGGCCACAATACAACTATATGGAATACAACGATCACAACGAAAATCGCAAGAAATTAGACCTTGAGTCTCAAACAGACCCTTTAATCCACATCACAAACATACTATTTACAGTAGTAACTTCATGAGTCTTCATCGGGAACAGACACTGTTTTCCCCTCCATTGTACTCAGCAGTTCTGTCTGTGAACACATTCACAAACATTTACACCCAGAGCAGGTGTAGGTGTGGCTGACTTGATCACCAGGTGTACCTGGAGGAGTGCATTAAGGTCTCGATAAACAGACTGATACTAAGAAAACCAGGGTCCCACCCAAAAAAACAACTACCGGGAATCTCATTTTAATGCAGGTAAACTGTAACACTTTCCTGCACAGCAGAAAGAGTCTTCTGATTCCTAGTTGTTTATTGAGCTGCTCATTATTTTCTGAATGGACTTCATACTCTCTTCTTAAAAAGCAGCTGTTGCGGTTTAAGAAGCAATTAATAAACAAACTCAGATTAAAGCAAAAAGGAATTGGAAGCAGCTCAAAGCACCAGGGAATCCAACCAAGAACACATAATTTGACCAATCAGCCGGCAGGCAGGCAGGCAGGCAGGCAGATAGACAGACAGACAGACAGACAGACAGACAGACAGACAGACAGACAGACAGACAGACAGATAGATAGACAGATAGAACTTCATTAATCCCTTTATTAATTCCTCAGTATCCCTCGGGAAATTACGAAATTTGATGACTGATGACAGAGATCAGTTGATTAAACCCCTTAACTCAGGCTTGGTTGGAATGAAAACCTGCAGCCACAGCGGCTCTTTCTGGAACAGGTTGGCCATGCCTGGACTACAGAGTTTTATTTTTTAATCAACAGGAAACAGGGCTCAATGGGCCACAGTGGCTGCAGGTTTTTGTTCCAACCAAGCAGCAGCACACCTGACTTAGCAGGTCTAATCATTCATCAGACAGCTGATTGGTCAAACTATGCGACCTTGATTGGTTGCAACAAAAACCAGCAGCTACACCGGACCTTTGTGGAACAGTTTTGACATGCCTGGACTAGGGCATTGCTGCCTAGGGTTGGTCATTTTTTTTTCCTAAAAAAAAAGGAAAACATTATATACTTATATAGTGCTAAAAATCTGAAAGAAATATACCTAAATATATAACATAGGATATATATATAAATATATAACCAAGGAGCTCGCACTGGATCTGGAACCTGGACAGTTTGTTCACTAAAAACTTTCTCACAAGTATAATTGTTTTGCCACACAACTGTGGGAATAGCAACGAAAGAGAATGAACCATGTTTATTTGACTACATGTGCGACGTCAACAAATCTAAAACAAACAAAAAAAAACTTACTGAGAGCAAGCCTCTAGTTCTCAGGTGTGTTAGTCATGCGATGGGAGCTGAAGGTGCTGAGTCACAGCCAGAATCTCATTGGAAACCTTTTATCAACAAAGATACATTCCAACATGAAAGTAATCTACTTGTCCCACAAAAACAGCCCCAAGAGCAAGGGAGCCCCAAGGAGTTTGAAACACCACGTTCGTGTCGGCACATGACATCCCACATGTTCCCGTGTGAAGTTAATCCGCCCAGTCACTGTGAGTGAAACACCATTACCTATTGGACCACAAGCAGGTGATGCAGGATTAGTGTGTGTCCCCCTGCTTCCACCCATTTATTGGTACAGAAGTTCAACTTCCTCTTTACACTCCAGCCTGTGAAAAGTCTGGGTTCTCGACTGTCGGTATGAACACAGCACCCTGAAAAGAACTAAAGAGTGGAGTTGAGTTAGTTTGTTAATGGTTAAAAACAGCCACTTTTAAATGAAAAAACATAATCACAGCTGAAATGCGTTAACTTATACTACAGCTCTTCTTATACCGACTCACTCAAATTAATTTTGCACTATGTTCTATTTATTCTATTCACCCGTGCACACACAGTTGTCGGTTAAATTTGCTCAAAGGTTGTGCCCTTGGTCAAACTGGCATGTAGACAAGTGAAACTTAACCCAGAGTTGGAAGAAGACCAGCTTTCCCTTCTGATCAAGAGCTGCCCATGAATGTAAACTGTAGTTCTTAATCAATAGAATGAATTATACCAAAAGCTGTTGGCCAAACCCGTTGGTCCAGCAGAGAGAAATACTGGTTAAATGTGACCCAAATTGTGAATGCTGGATCTGCGCTACATCTGAGTGAAACTTACATAACCTCGGAAATCAAACGTAAATTGCTACCTGGCAGTTTTGTTTTAGGCTGTTTGTTGTTTAGCTGATCTTTCACTACGGCTAAAACACACCATGTCATGTAAAATGACTATGTTACATCAAAACTTTGTAAAATAAATGGTACTCTGTAGTGATATTGTTCAAATAACATGCCAGAGAAATAGACAGACCATGGATGTTGTAGTTAATCTGTAGTTTGAATAATATGCAGGGAAAATGCTGCAGATGTTCTAAGTCGGTGGTTCCCACCCACTGGCTCCGTGTCGGGCCACAGAGAAATAATGTTTCCTTTTGGCCCCATCTGTCTTACCTACCCATATAAACAAAAGACCTTAACAATAGAATGGCTAGGATTCCATCATCAATAATACAACTATATTTGATTAGGAAATATTTTCTCAGTGAAGACAACAACAATAAACTCAAAATGACCCAGAGTCATTGATATAAGATTCTAACCTTGTATACCTGTCTGGTGGGAGAATGTTATAGCCTGTGTGCACTCGGGAAACCCTTGTTGTGTGCATACATTGTTAATTCGGGCAGTAAGATTTAATGGGTAGGAAAATATTTCAGCATGCCGGAAATTTACTTTTAATAAGGGGAGTTTATCTGCTCCAACTTAACGACCGGTCCATGAAAATAGTAGTAGACATTTAACCGGTCTGTGGCGCAAAAAAAGTTGGGGAACACTGATGTAATTCATATAAAAAATGTGTCATTGCTTATCTTTATACAATTAAAACACAATGTCAATGATTCTACCATCTGTGGACATGATTAGTGGAAAAGTACTAGAAGAATAATTTCTAAATTGCTGTTGTGCACCCAAATTAAACAATACATTAAAAGGGGTATTTTACTGTATAAAAACATTACACTTCAGTATAAAGATGCTTCAGCAATGCTTCTCTCTTTTGAGGCATTGCCAAGGGATACATGTTTGATCCCTTTTCATTTTGCTACATTATTATACTGTACTATGCTCATCCTCCTTTAATGATCAGGACTTACGTTGGATGGTAAACAGAACCATTACCATGCCCACCGTCAGGGTAAATATCAGAGAAAGGTCCAGCTGCTGACGTTGTGAGTCCAGCAATGACAAAGCCTGGGTCAGGCTCCCGTTGTTGGGTCGCGGGGGAACAGATAGCAGGTGGCACATTAGTGGGTAAATGTCGACACTGTTTAAACTGCTGAGTCGAAAACGCTGGCGGAAGCTGGGACCGATGGCAGCCAGAAAGGGGTGCATGCTGGGTAAGGAGTTGTCATAGCCATGGTCGCCCACTGAAAAAAAAAGAAGTAACGGGAACTTTGTTCATTATTCATTATTTATATATATATATATATATACTGTATATATATATATGTATGTATATATATGCATAGAAATTAAATCTATATAACTAGTGGTTACATAAAGAATGACTTACATCTGAGCTTGTTTCCATTATGCAGAATGGTCCAGCCTTCATCAACAATTAATATAATCGGTTGGATGCGTCTGTTGTTCCTGTAGTGAAGCCGGGCCGGGATATTCTCCTTCATGTACGCCGTCATGTGAGGGTGACAGTGATTCAGGAGGTCGAAGACCATCTGAGGATCTGTAATAAATGTCAATGTGAATATAGGTTTTCTGTTTAAGTTACCTTTTTTTTCTTCTGGAACACACGCTACCTTCACGTGGGATCAGGGCGGCGACCGGAGTGATGTCCACCAGTGTGTAGTTGTCAGGGTGGAGGCAGTCGTCCAGATGAATGACGCGGTCGGGCGAGCACTGAGCCATGCCGTGGTCACTCGTGATTATGACATTGATGTGACCCCAGAGACCAGTACCCTTCAGCTCGGACACAATGAGGCCGACGTAATCATCAACCTGATGACATGAAAGCAGCGCTGAAGGTTGATCTCTCACGGTCTTGGCACTAGAAGCTGGTAGAAACTCTCTATTGTATTGGCTGTTGTAATTACTTATTTATTCTAGAATTAGTAGAGCCTAGGAGTTTCTCTAGAGTTAATCAGTGTTTTTATCATTTCACAAAAATGTTGCAACACGTTTTGGCAGAAGCAGGGCTGTAATTAGGAACCAGTCTGGCTCGACATACGAAACACTTGATTTGATGAGCAGCTTCTTTCTCAGAACCATAGAGCAGCTATTGATGTTCTTCACACGCTGCAAGTGAAACTCTCTGATCTCAGCCGACTATCACAGCTACAGAAATCCTTGCATCTGTGCAGACCAGGTATTAACTAGATGGAATCATTAATAGATATGATTGAAGGGATCACTTTAAACATCTTATCAGCTCCAAGGACTTTCATCAAAACCTGCCTTTAGAGGCTCCTGAGCTTCATGATATGTTGCATTTCAGACAAGCACTAAGAAGGCTGCATACATAAAAATGTTTTTGTGTGTGTTTGTGTCTGTGAGGAATGAAGGTCAGTCCTAGCAAGACAGAGTATATGTGTTTGAATGAAAGGGAGAATAGTGGAATGGTGAGGTTACAAGGACCAGAGGTGGTGAAGAAGCACAAATTTAGATACTGAGCATAAACTGCCATGGGGACTGTGGAAGAGAGGAAAGGAGTACAGTACAGATGACACAACTGGAGAAAAGTGTCACCAGTGTGAGACCAGCCAAGGCAGAGCTGGAGGTGGAGGAGTTAAAGATGCTGAGGTTCTTTTAAGTGGTGACAAGGATGGACAAGATCAGGAATGAGGTGATTAGAGGGACAACACAGACAGGAAGGCTTGGAGAAAAGCTAGAGAAGCCAAATTGAGATATTCATAGGAGGGACAGTGGATACACTTGAGATAAGGGACAAGCCAAAAGGAAAAGAAGAAAACCAAGAAGTCGGTACATGATGAAGCAAATCATTGGGTATGGACCTTACATACAGATCTTTACAAAAAGTCAGACACCAGCGCTGTCAGTGTGGTCTGTAATGTTATGTCTTTACCTCTTTCAGTACTTTTGCCATCTCCTTTTCATTGTCAGGGCCAAAAATGTGACCTGATCTGTCTGGCTCCTCCCAGTATAAGGCTGCAAATTTCACTCCCAGCTCCTAATGTAGAACAACGTTAATAAAACCTAGGAAATCATACTGACCCTGGTCACACCTAATCAGAGTCACTTTATTTTACCTCTCCGTTCCCCAAAATCCACTGTGTCACATTCATTAGTCGCTCCTGGAAGGGGACCCCAAAATTGTAGGGGACAGAGTGTGTTGCTGTACGGTTCTTGTGGCTAATGTGGGAGCCGGGCCACATCATGGCAGCCGTGTTGTAGCCAAGGTCTAGTGCTGTGATCCAAAGTGGCTCTGCCTCACTCCACCAGAAGGCTTCATTTAAGTCAGAACTGTTGGGGTAGTAGGTTTTGCTGGCAGGGTCATACATATGGCTAGCTACGATGCCGTGAGACTCAGGGTACAATCCTGTCACCTAGTGGACACAAACACATATACAAGATTGAGTACAGTATATATGTATGTATAGGTATATATACATATACAGTATATATACTGTATACACGCATACATACATACGTACATATATACTGTACACATCCACAGTATGCATTTCAAATTGATGTGATGTTACTTTATATTTGTTTGCCTTAATCTAACCAGATCAGAGAAACAGTGTTTAACTTCAACTATTACCAGGCTGTGATGATTGGGAAAGGTCTTGGTGACAAAAACATTGGTAAGCTCCTCCACTAGGACCCCCTGGCTGTAGAGGAGCTCCAAATTAGGCATGGGAAACCTCTGCAGATAATCTGCCCTAAAACCATCAAACGATACCAGAAGCAGAGGTGGCGGCTCGGACAGTAGCATTGGTGGTTCCTGCTCAGCTGTGATATTTCCCATGGCCATTGATGTGGTGACACACAAGAAGAAGCTGAGGAAGAGCATCCTAGGGGAAAACATGAGATGTTAGAGCAGTGCTCTTTTGTGAAATAAACTGCTTTTATTTTGACATCCATGCTGAAAATATTACATTAAGAAAAATTATTAAATATGATGCATAGCACCGTCCCAAACCCAGAACTTCTTGTGGGCTGAACACCCAGCTACCCCTGCAATCTAGCAACGGACAAGCAGATGAAGATGATTCTTTTTAAGGGTGACATTAGGGATGGACATGATCAGGAACGAGAAGCCAGATTGATATGATTTGGACATGTTTGGTGGCGGCACAGTAGATACATCCCGCGTAGAAGAATGCACAAGAATGATCCTAGAGATGGAGCTACCAGGTAAGAAACAAAGAGAAGATTGATGGATGCATTGAGGGAGGACATGGAGGTAGTTGGAGTTAGAGATGAGGATACAAAGGACAGGGGTAGATGGAAAATGTTGATTTGCTGTGGCAACCCCTGAAAAAGAGACAGGCCAAAAGGAAAAGAAGATTCTGTAAGTATAAGCTACAACCAGATTATTTCATCAGTTTATAAACACAATTTACAGAACATGAAATGAACATATGAACTATATGGAAACAAACAGAACCGTTATTTATCATTTGCCTTTTAGGCTAAGTCAAGTAATTTATTTATAAAAATATCCATCCATCCATCTTCATCTGCTTATCTGAAGCCGGGTCACGGTAGCAACATTCGGGGGAGGGATACCCAGACTTCCCTCTCCACAGACACTTCCTCTGGCTCATATGGGAAGATCCCAAGGTGTTCCCGGGCCAGCCAGGCAACATAGTTGTTCCAGTGTGTCCTAGGTCTTCCTCTGGGTCTCCTTCGAGTGGGACATGACCCAAACACGTCCAGGGGGCGTCCAGGGGGCTTCCGATGTAAATGCCCAAGCCACCTCAACTGACTCCTTTCAATGTGGAGGAGCAATGGCTCTACTCCGAGCTCCTCCCAGGTGACAGAGCTCCTCACCTTATCTCTAAGGGAGCGCCCTGCCACCCTGCGAAGAAAGCTAATTTCCGGCGCTTGTATCCGGGATCGCGTTCTTTCGGTCATGACCATAGGAACGTAGATTGACCAGTAAATAGAGAGCTTTGCCTTTTGGTTTACCTTTTTTTTCACCACAACGGAGCGATACAGCGAGGGCATTACTGTGGTTGCTGCCCAGATCCGCCTGTCAATCTTTATATTTTTTAAAGACCTAGGTCAGACATGGATCTAGTACAGTACAATATTTCTTTTTATTTAATATTTTTATTTATTTGTGTCATGTATTTATATAAATCTACCTGAATAACAACACAATGGAATCAGCTTCTTAATAACCTTGCGGTGGATCTGCTGCTAACACAATAGTATTATCTATAAAGTTCATAAATTAATAACTAAACTAAAAAAAACACTAACATACTATAACAATACCACAGATGGCAACAGATAGTGGAAAAACTACACAGAAGAAGAAGCGAAAAATAAAAACCCAGCTTTCTCACAGAGTTGGTAAAGACTACTGTCAGTTATTAGGCCACATTTGTATATGGAAAGAACTTGATTCAATTGATCCACACCTACTGAACATGACGAATCATGCAACTGCCAAGGCTGGGAAACTGGTATAGAAGATCAGACCTGAACTTCACTCCCATTAATATTAATGGATCCCACAGAGGATGTTTACAAGTTTAAATGGAAATTGTCAATGGGAGTGAGGACTGCAGCCAACGTTCTCTTTAAATGTAACAATTAAACCTGTCAACACAACATTGATTTCTGATGGTTATGAGATCATTTGCTGAGGTTTATGCAACATATATTGGTGGTGATAACACAAACACAAGCATTTACAGCAGTTTTGCCAGGCAACAGAGTGTTGTATTTATGGTCCGTTGGACTACACAATTTTTGGAATATTAATGAATTCATTAATTCTCCCATCCATTACTGGATGACAGAGACAGTATTCTACAGGACTACCACCCATCACACTGCTCCATATTGTGAGCCCACCCAGAGTTTGAGTGAGTGACTCACAATGGTGCTATGCTCAGAACATCTCAGTGGTAACTTGGTGAATTAGAACCTGAAGCCTTGTGGACCAAGTTCTATTCCTTACCCTGCCACTGCCACCCTGTTTTGGCAATAATCTTTGTTTTTCCATTGCTGAATTTTTCAAATGGTTCAGGTTAAATATGCTCCATAGACTCAAGGGCACCAATCTATTATTTTTAAATAAGAAACTGGGTCTTAACTTGTATTTCAGGTTTAGTTGTAGTAGAATTTTCCTTCAGTATTATTTGACGTTGATGTCTGTTTATAACCATTTATGGATATGGAATATGAAGTAGAAAGTAAAAAAAAATAGGAAAAGAGAGAGAGAAAGGAAAATGACTCATCTGACATATAAACCGGTTCCTCTGATAATCATGTCTTGTTTATATAGAGTAAAAAATGTGTGTGTGTGTGTGTGTGTGTGTGTGTGTGCTTGTTTGTGTGCATGATATTTAATGTTTCACAGTGTGTAAGGTCTCCAGCAGCTTCGGGCAAACAATTAACAACTGTTGAACGGTTGAAATGTGTGAACGTTACATGTTTGTGCATAACATAATGACAATGTCCACTATGCCAAAGTCTCATTACATGAATCTGCAAAAATATATATATCATTACATGATATATGCAAAACATTCTCATTCTCAGTCCAACAGTTGACAGGTAACATTCCTTGGTGAAAAACTGCTAAACATGCATGTCAACACCCTTTTAAAAAGCCTTTGTATGTTTGTTTGTTCTTTATTATTATTGTTATTATTATTATTTTTTATTTTTTGCCTTAATCATCTCTTCGTGACGTTGGCCACCTCTGCTAAAATTACATACATACCATTGTAAATTCTACATAACAGATCAAATAACACAAAATACATGTAGTTTTAACAGATTAGATTAAATAAGGGATGTCAGATATAACATTAATTCCTGATACCACTATGAACCAACACAGATATATGAAGGTGATTTAACCTGAATTATTGTGATACCAGATTAAAGGCATTCTATAAATAACCATTTTGTCTGTAACAGTTATATGATTCTTTGTGCACAGCATTTGATGTAAACAAGACATGTCAAATGTTGGACAGTGTAACTTTCCAAAAACATTGAATAACTATAAAAACTGGGCTCTTGAGCCCTCACAACAATAGGCAATATAAATGGGCGCAGATAGAAGCAGCTGCAGTATAAGAGTAAAAAAGCCCTCTTTAATGAGAGAAAATAACACTTCAATATCGTCACAATGTAACCAACTCTTCTCAATGATGACATGAGAAACGACACTGAAAGGCGTTTCACCGGTCAGGACATTCAGTTTTTTGGAAAACGTTTCACCTCTCATCCAAGAGGCTTCTTCAGTTCTAACTGTCAGTGGGGAGTATCAGAAGTTATATCCTGTGAGTGAGTACAAAGGGGTGTTTCAGGTCCCTTCTGTGGGGTGGACCTCATTACCTGTGAAGTGTGATACCAGTCGTTGAAAGGGTATTGATGGGTCGTTACCGTCATTGTTGGACTGGTTTTGGCCATGCGTCTCGTTGATGTGTGAAAACAGTTGTTGAGAGTGAGGAATGTTTTCTCTCTTATGCTGTTGCCTGGTTTGAAATGTGACAGATCTGATGCTGCACATGTCAAGACATCCTTAACACAGAAACTGGATCATCCCAAAGACAAGATCCACACAAGCTGGACAACGTGGTTTATGCCATTCAGTGCAGCGAGGAGTGTGTGGACCTCTACATTAGGGAGACCAAGCAGCCGCTACACAGGCGCATGGCCTAACATATGAGGGCTAACTCCTCAGGTAAAGACTCAGCCGTCCACATACTCTTTAAGGCTACCAACTACTCTTTTAGGACGAAGATGTTCAAATCTTGGCCAGGGAAGACAGATGGTTTGAGAGAGGTGTTAAAGAAGCAAACAACCCATCAATACCCAAATAGGGTTTAGTTGTAAGCAACTGGACTTCTTCTTGGAGTTGAAAGACGTTTCATTCCTCAACTGAAGAACATCAGTTTCTGGTTTGAGGGAACTCTAGTAGTTATACTACTCTCGACCACTCCCTTCACAACTGGACAAAGGTGTGAAGAGTTGTTTTGATCACACCTTTTTTAGACAGAAACTGCTGCTGATGTTAATGAGCAGTTTTCTTGTCACATGTCCAGATGTGAATGGGAGTCGTTGTCACACCCGTCTAGAGAAGCTTGCTCTAGTATTGATGAGCAGTTAAACTTGCTAGGATGGGATCTCAAGGCAGAATGGTATGTAGCAGACAGTTGATAATGCAAACCTCCCCCTCTATTCAAGGTTGGTTGTTCCAGATGGGCATAGATGGCTTCCTTCAGTCCCTTCTCAAACCACCTGTCCTCCTTGTCCAAAATATGCACCTCTGAGTCCTTGAAAGAGTGTCCTTTTTCATTGAGATGGAGATAAACTGCTGAGTCCTCTCCTGATGTGGTCACCCTCATGTGCTGGGCCATGCGTTTTGCATTTGGCTGTTTGGTCTCCCCAATATACAGATCCGAGCACTCTTCACTGCACCAAACCGCATAGACCACATTGTTGTCACACTGCTATCACACTTCACAGGTAACCACAGGTCCACCCAGCAGGAGGAACCTGAAACACCTCTTTCTCCTCACTCATAAGATATAACTTCTGTTACTCCCCACTAACAGTTAGAACTGAAAATGCCTCTTGGATCAGAGATGAAACGTTTTCCAAAAATCTGAATGTCCAGTTGCCTAACTTAAGTCTTTAACCTTGACCATGACCCGAATGACTGAGAACCTTCATGTCCGAGAAATACTTATTTCGAATACAATTAGTCATGACATAGCCCAGCTAGAAAATCTCCACAAGTTGAGTAAAAACAGCGTCTTGAACCGGAGAGAGCGACTGGTTCTCCAAGACAATGAACTCAGTGAAGTTTGTCTGATTTCTTTTGATCTTGTCTGTTCTTTACCGTATTATATATGACACCGATGTGTTCTGATATTAAAAATTATGCTGATATCGGCCTGATATTTATTGGTGGACTGATATATCGGACATCCCTAGATTAAATCTATTTTATTAAAGTCGTTAAAAATTTCACTTAATAACAAGATCTTAAAGTAAGCTTAAAAAACAGCAAAAAAGAATTAATATCACAAATATCCACATATCTAAAGTATCAAAAAAGTAATTTTCATTTGCCTTTCAACTAAGTCAGATATTTAATTTATAAAAATATTTAATATATAATATTCAGAAATCCCCTCTCTCACATTTTGTCATTCACGTCAGACATGTTTCAAGTACAGTACAATATTTATTTTCTTAAATATTTCTCATTTACGTCGTAAAAGCAATGCAAAAGTTAGCATCAAAAACAGCAAACAATAATAATAATCTCATATACCCACATATCTCAAGTATCCAAAAGTTACTAAATAGATAACATATATATAGTAATCCTTTTTAATATTGTTGACACAAGTAAACAAATTTTCATTTCGACTTCCAGTTAGTTCTACACCTGCTACGTGACATCTGCGACCCGGTGTCAAACGGAGGGAACTTATGCGCTCCTGTATTACACCTGACCTTATATCAGCGAGCAAAATTTGA
Organism: Paraplagusia blochii; assembly: GCA_016785265.1. NCBI lineage: Eukaryota > Metazoa > Chordata > Actinopteri > Pleuronectiformes > Cynoglossidae > Paraplagusia > Paraplagusia blochii. The sequence continues at coordinate 491,302 of JAFBJS010000277.1, read as the reverse complement.
ATTAGCAATATTCCAGAGTTTGTATAAATATGTTCAACAGAGAGTGGTGACGACGCTAAAAAGTGTTATAACACGTAACGAAAATAAGGAAGTAGAATGCCGTGCGCGTTAAAATAAGGGGCTTCTTACTTCTGCTTCTCGGTGGCTGAGAGAGTTAGAATTGAAAGCTAGGAAACCCTTACCTGTTAGTGGACAGTGATGATTCTTTTATTCATTAACAGGCGAAAACACTTGCACACCTTCCTCTCCCCACCATCATGTACTGATTCCCTATATAAAGCGCATGAAGATACGTCATCGAATTAGTTTTGGTGTCGTCAACTAATTTCCGGTATAAACAAATAAAGGAAAACTGATCAACAACAATGACTTTTACATTTAGATCCCATTTAAGTAGGTTAACAGTGTTACAATAAAATACGCGCATTTTCTTTTACTTTGTTATGTTCCTTGTGTATTTATATGAATGTTTTTTTTTTACAACAAAAATGCTTTTATTTTGACGTTCCATTTCCCTTGTTGAAGTAGGTTTGATGCAAGGCTGAAGCAGATACTCCTAGTACAGTATTTCACTCAGTGGTCCTTAACCTTGTTGGAGCTACCGATCTCCACCAGTTTCATATGCGCATTCACCGAACCCTAGTTTAGTAGGGTGAGTCGGTGTGTCTTGACCTCCACGGTGTCTTGACCTCCGTGGCAGAGGCTCCAACGAACCCTCGAGAACGACTCACGGAACCCCTAGGGTTCGATCGAAACCAGGTTAAGAACCACTGATTTAACGGGAGTAAGGTTACACTATTTCGAGCTCTGTATAAGACAGTTAAGTTGAAAAAAGAAGGTAATATTCTCTCCAGATTAGATATAACTATTAATTTGCGAAAATAATAAAATCATACGAAGACTTCATCACCCATCGCCAGTTAATATTGTTACTATTAGAAAACTACATTTCTGGTTATTGATTGGTATTCCAAAACATTACAGAAGAGTATTGTTAGTGTGAAGTAGAAATGCACGATCGAAGACAGAAACAATGCCTGGCTTGTGGAAATCATTTCCAAAGAGTTGATTCACTGCATTCTAGTTTAATTGCTGAACTGTGTATGTCAGGTTGCTAAGGAGGATCAGAAAGATCCGTAGTAGATCAGACAGAAGTATTGGCATTTCCATTGGATATGGTAGACCTTCCACAGTGTTTGGGATTATACCAACAGAGATTAATTTCTCCTTTTATGATCACCTCATACCATCCCTGTCCAAAGTCCCTTAGTGCTTTTGATAAACCAGGTAATGCTGGCATTACTGTCAGTCCACATTGCTTCTCCAACATCCTAGAACATCTGCTTCAGGTCTATACCCAGGATGGCACATGTGTATGAATCTCCAGACTACTATGAGAACGAGACTTTAGGAGAACTGGATCTGGTCTATGAAGAGCCTTCAGACTTCATACCCAGTTATGAAAACACTGGACCTGCCAGAAGAGCTGCACCATCTCCTCCACCTCTGCCACCACCTTTGTTTCCCCCTTTCATTGAGAGGAGCGGTAGCTTTTCGTCCTCTTCGTCTTCTTCCTCCTCTGACCTTGAGAACAGGGGCAACAGAGAGTCAGAAGATTGGGAGAATAAGGTTAAGCAAGATGAGGTGGAGAAAAGCTTGCATCATTTGGGCTTAGGGAGCAGGTCACCAGGTGTGGAAGTGGATGGCAGAAAGTTATCATGCAGTTCTTCTTCTTCCTCCTCTTCATCATCAAAAGGCTCAGACAAGGGAGAAAACACGGACAATGAGGTCTCTCTGTATGTCAAGGTAAGGGCCACATTACAATGTTCACCAATAGACTGAGAAGGTAGATCAATGTATTCTTACTTGCTGGGAAAATACAAAAAGTTCTATTATACTAAGTGTTCATAACTGCTCTATGACCTAACCTGAATCTTATCAGTAGAAATTGATAATGGAAAAATCCAAAGGTGATTTTATTTATCTGTTCCTGAGACTTTGCACACGCCTTGTTCACTGTTAGTGTGTGTAAAGGAGAAAGTGAGACAAAGAGAAACAGAGAGGGACAGAGACAGGGAGATAAAAAAGAGGGTCAGATCTATCTATCTATCTATCTATCTATCGTCAGTAGAGCGTGCGACAGCCACACTGGTTGTTTTTTTATGCTGCTGACTGGATGACCTCTGTTTTTTCCTGGATTGTGTTAATAAAGTACCATATTTAAAATCTGTCTGTCTGTCTGTCTGTCTGTCTGTCTGTCTGTCTGTCTGTCTGTCTGTCTGTCTGTCTGTCTGTCTGTCTGTCTGTCTATCTACAGTTAAATGCTTTTGGCCTTTTCTACATTATCCCTTTATTATCCCTTTGCATTAAGTTATAGTTTGGTGGGCTGGAATTAAGGCTTTGGGCCTTAATTGCCCATGTCTGCGTTCGACTCTGTCAATATGTACAAAAACCCGTAATCATGGAATGAAATCTAGTCCAAAGTAGCATCAGTCTGCAGCACACTAATTAAATTACAATTTTACGTGTTTATTGTATTTGATTTGGTATCAAAATGAGGCTCTTTGAAACGTTGTTTTTGTTTTTTTTAAATATCTGCAATAAAACATGGGAGTCAAACACATACACACACACTTTTGTTGTACTTTACAACTTTTATATTATAATATTTAATATTATAGTCATTAAAACTAGAGATGAACTTGCATTTCAAGATGCTAATCACTGGGCTAAAGTGAGACAAATATAAGCATTGAGTCAGACATTATAACATATATATTATGTAATGTAGAGAGTAAGATATCCAGTTGAGATAGTTAAATATATTTAGAGTTTTCAACCTAGGTAAATCCATTCAGCCTGTTCATTTAAAAAGTGGCTCCCAAGACAAAAAAGTGAGGACACCCCGGTGTAGATTTTAGATTCTGAAATGGAACTTTATTATTTTGGTACAAATCAAATCAGGGATGATCCACCATCAGTAGAAATCAAACAGCCACAGTGTAGCTGTCATACTCCTCTGACACTGGACCAGAACACATTATCCGGAGACCAAAACAGGCTGAAAGATAGGAAACAAGTCCTTGCCACTCGGGCACCACTGATGTTCAGGCTTCCGAAAAATAAGATGTTTAAGGGAGGCCACATTAAACATGGAGGAGCAACATCTTTGCTTTAGAAAGTAGTTTCTGCAGTCTGACCTCTTGGTCTATCAAGTTGGTTCAGAAACTAAAGAAATAATTTTTCTTAACACTTTTTTTTTTCATTTTATATTCATTCAGTTTATAAAACACTCTTCTTACCTATCCATTTGTCTACACACCAGTATGGAGTGAGAATTTTTTTTTTATCTTCTGGCTTAAAGTTGTTTTTAAGATTTACTTTAGAAAAAACAACCGCATGAAGCAACAAAAGAAGAACACTGTCATTGTCTCCTTGAAGACCTTAGTTGTTCCATTCATCTGTGTAGGAGATCTGTGGTAAATCTGTGGTACCAGGAGGTGTGTCATATTCAAAAGGGGACATGGGACGGACATGTCCACTCTTTCTCCACTGCCTCTGTGAGCGAGGTGACACCTCAGCCCTTCACCACCTACTGCAGAGGGTGGGAGGTTTATTTTTGTCCTTCCTTTGCTCACAGACCAAATTGAGCCCTTTACATAAACTCTCTCTCTCTCTCTCTCCCTCTCTCTCACACTGTCCCTCACCTTCTAACACACAAACACACACACACAGAGTCCGCCGTCTTGAAGAGTTGGAGAACAATACCGGCTTGGACTAATACTGACTTCACCAATGGATCTAAAGTAGAATCTGAGACCAAAAGAACTTTCACTGTCTGATTGCCCGTCTCTCTCTCTCTCTCTCTCTCTCTCTCTCTCTCTCCTCTCTCTCTTTTACATACACGTTTACACTGACACACTCACACCATGACAGATACTGGAGCTGAGGACAATAAGGACCCCGATATTGAGCTATTTGTGAAGGTGGGACTTGAACTGAGTGTTTGTTTGTATTTTGTTTCCTCTTTTGGACATTTGATGCTTTAAAAGTCATTCCAGAGACCAGGAAACTCTAACAAACATGTCAGAATTAGGAATTTAGAAATCGAGATTAGGATTAGGCTGCATTGGTTCTGTCCTGTAGAAGTTAGGACGTCTGTCTCAGAAACAGAGAGCAGAGACTCCTGGTTTTGATCTTAGAGGAAACAGCAGCTTGATAATGTTTATGACCAATGTATGTTGATTTCGATAAAACATCTGCTTAATCCATAAGAGCGAAGTCAATTTTACTTAATTAATATTCAGCAAAAGGCATCATGGGGAATTAACTGTGTTGTGTCAGTATGTCACAGCCTGAGAATACCTCCACACTCCCACTGAGATAGTTTACTGTATTGACTGATCAAAGCTCATTTGCAGAAGGTAAACAGTGCAGTAAAGTATGTGTTTTATTGAAAAAAGACCCCTAAAAACACAGACAACGGGAATGTGTGTGCATGCTTGTGTTGTTATTGTGTGCTGATTTTCCATGTGTTAACCTGACACCCACGTGCACAGACAATCTCTCCCTCTGAATTATTACTGGGCTTCTTTCAGTGCAGCGACCTGCAGTAACGGCTGCACCTAATGGGTTATTGTGACAAAATGTTCAGTATAATAGACACTGTTCGAGGAAATGACTAAAATTACACTCATCGTATTCACACAGAATATGCAGAAAAGCATTTATAGATTTGAGCATTCAGGTGGTATAACATAGCCTCACTATAGAATCACTGCATTTCTACTAAATATTTCATGGTTGTTGGTTGGACTTCACTCTAGTTTTGTGTAAATTAAGTGTTAAATGTATGATGTATTGTTAATTTTAATACCTGGCACCACAGAGTACATTTATTAAATAAAATATAATTATAACAATAAAAGTAGCTCATAAGAGTTTAAGACCTGATATCTAGCTATTTCCATGGTTTTCACAATAATAACCTGATTGATTAGAGCAATAGCTGAGGCATTATACTGCCAAAGGGTGTGTTTGTAGGAATTCCATGTTTTCATGTTAATTGTAATTTTGTGGTTATATACTTTCAGCATAATGAGGAACATGCGCTTAAAGTGAACAAGGAATTGAAAAAAACAAGGGTGGATTTCATATTTTTCTATGACTGTATACATAGAAGATAACACTTTGGGATATTAATATGAGCACCAATTCATAAAATAAATATATGTCACAGAGATTAATGGCATAGATTAGATAGAGAAGCGCCCCGTAAGAATATGATTGATTGCAAATGTATTGCAAAATAAACACTGAAAACAAGTATATAACCAAAAGTTAGACTTTCAACCCTCCTCTGTCAGATGGTTTTATAGCATTAAATAGATAAATATAGTGTGTGTCCATGTGTGTATCTTCTGACTGATAAAAAAATTCAAAAATGTAAAAAAAAAGGGCTACCTATAATAACTGATATAATTTAACCAGACGATAAACTGTTTACCAAAACACTGCTGCAGAGGCAGTGAGGCGACTAATGGAGGCTGCCTGGATTATTAATGTTGGGCTTGGTGTCTTATTGCAGTGTTACATTTCACACACACACATCAATATGTATGTGTGTTCATGTGTGTGTGTGTGTGTGTGTGCGTGTGTACACATGTGTTTGCAGGCTGGCAGTGATGGGGAAAGCATTGGAAACTGTCCATTCTCCCAGCGACTCTTCATGATCCTGTGGTTAAAAGGCGTAGTCTTTAACGTCACTACTGTTGACCTGAAGAGGTAAATGATGATGACAATGATGATAATGATGACAATGAGGATGACAATTGTGATGATGATGATGACAATGATGATATGAGGCCAATAATGATGGTGACAGTGATGATGACGCCGATGATAATGATGATGATAATAATGATGATGATGATATGATAATGAGTGTGATTGTGATGATGATTGTGAGGATGACGACGATGACTATGACAAGGATGATGATTGTGAATGGCAATAATGATTATGATGATGATGAATATGACGACTAACGACTATAAGGATTATGAGGATGACAATGATGAGGATGACAATGATGATAATGATGATGATAACGGTGAAGATGACAATGAGGATTATGACGACTAACAACTATGAAGATGATAATCATGATGATAATGATGATGAATATGATGAAAGTGATGATAATAAGGACGACAATGATGATGCTTATGATGCTCACAATGATGATAGCAATGAGGACAATAACAATGACAGTGATATTATTATCATTATGAAGGATGATGATGATGATGATTGTTGAATTCACTTTAACCTCAAAGCTAAAATACCTAGAAAAAACAACATTTATCTTTTTTCATCCATGACTGATGGAGGGATGTTAATTTGTTAGTTGCGTTTGCGACTGGTGTTGAGCTACAGAATGATTTCCTAGTTGGAACATTGTGTGTTTCTGCAGGACAAAGAGGTTTGACATCATTTGCATGCAGGTATTTTAGTCTGAATAAGGGTTTGGAAATGATTGTTCTCTGATTAGGAAACCAGCTGACCTTCACAACTTGGCGCCAGGAACACACCCACCCTTCCTCACCTTTCAGGGGGAGGTGCTGACTGATGTCAACAAAATTGAGGAGTACCTGGAGGCAAAGCTGGCTCCACCAAAGTAAGTCTCGCTGGTAAAACAAACAGTACCAGAAATTAGCAGTGACCAGACCCATAACCCATAACTACGATGTACAGGTATCCAAAACTGGCAGCAAAGAACCATGAATCCAATACAGCGGGAAATGACGTGTTTGCCAGGTTTTCGGCTTTTGTAAAGAACACAAGATCAGATAAACACAGAGGTAAAAAATTAACCACATTTTAAAATAATCCAAACAGAAGCACTGGTTTATTGTTGCCCATAGATCTATGCACATGGTTTCAGATTTAGAGAGAAGTCTGAACAAGGCCCTGTCTAAACTGGATGAGTATCTGATGAATCCACTACCTGGTGAGGTCCAGGATGGACGCCACAGCGGCAAAGGTGAAAGTACTCGCAAATATCTGGATGGAAATGATCTCACACTGGCCGATTGCAACCTTCTCCCTAAACTTCATGTTTTCAAGGTGAGTTCTTTGTACTTTTCTTTGTTTATTACATCTAATTCTAACACATTTGATTGCTTACTTCTTAGGGAAAATCATGTTTGATTTTTTTTTTTGGTTTCTTTACTGTTGTATATATTGTTTTGTCTCCTGTTGAACTTAAAGTTTGCTGCTTCTGTTCACCTTTGTTGCTTTGACGCAGCAGTCTAATACAGTGGCATCTGTTGTTCTAAAAGGTCTAAAGGAAAATAAACACCTGTTGGGGTAGTGGTGGCTTAGTGGTTAAGAAACGGGACTTGGGTCTGGAGTGTTACAGGCTTGAATCCACTAGCTGCCAGGTTACCAATGAGGCAGCATCATCCTATGGCACTCAAAGCTGCCCACATCAGTCCTTTCCTTCCTTCCTACACTTCCTACACTTCAAGGAAATAATGCAAGAATGTCAGTAAAGTGGTTTATACTAATAACTGAAAAATATAATCTGCCTTGTTTTGCAGGTAGTTGCAAAAAAATACAGAAAGTATGACATCCCATCTGAATTCAGAGGTGTGTGGCGCTACCTTGGAAACGCCTACAAGAGGGACGAGTTCAACAACACGTGTGCTGCAGACATGGAAATCGAGTTGGCCTACAGAGATGTTGCTAAAAGACTGGGAAAGTAATCACTTCAGAACTTTATTATGACATCAATGATCTGAATCTTTAAAATCCCTTCTAAATAACATGAAATGTCTTCTCAATAACACAATTTAATAATTGTAATTTATAGTAACAAGACTGACTGTCATGTTACAGTATATTGCAGGTTAAAATGCTTCAGGTACAATTGAAGGAAAATAAAACAAAAAAGAATAACTTCATAACACAGTATCTCATGTTGTGCTGTTGCATTAGAATTGAATTAAAAATCAGTGTTGGAGCAATATCTCAGTTATACTATCTCATCAGCTCTAGATTTAACTTTAGATATAAACAATAATACTTTCTCATTCAACAGTCCTGTTTTGCTAAAAACCATTACAAATGATGTAATAGTAAAGTACAGTACATTGACCACTGAGTAGCAAAACTACCAAATTTCAGATCAATATATGCTTCCTTTCTGTTTTGTGGAAACAAATTAATGTTCCCGCAATAAGTTGTGTGTGAAAACTTGGTGATGAAATGTAGAGAATTTAAACTGGTATTGACAGCTAAAGACAGAAGGAACCAAGATAATTCAGGCAGTAGTTAATAATGTAATTTTGATCAAGTGGTGAATAGATGGCTTTGCTTTTTTTGTTTTATATATATATATATTTAAATATATATATATGAATGCATGTATGAATGTATGTATGTATGTATATATATATACTGTATATATATGTGTATGTATGTATGTACAGTCAATGATTTACATTTTAATGTAACACGTTTAAGGATGATTCATGTCATGGAATAATTCTCTTGTTTGAATCCGTATGATAATCATCGACATACATCTGTATAAGAATGTGGCAGGAGCTTAGCTCAATGATGATTATAGAACCCACAAACCCATGGTGTACATTTGAATAATAAATTTATTTTCTCAAAAGCTTGAGTCCTCAAAACTTTTTGTAAACCTGATTAATGCTTGACAAATAAATAGAAATAAGATGTGATTTTATATATATATACATATATACATATATACATATATATATATATATACATATATACATATATACATATATATATATATATACACACACACACACACACACACACACACACACACGTACATATAGAGGCAGGCACTACGGAGGACACCTCTCACCCTTCAGGTCTTGGGTTGGGGGCGTGGTTACAGCCCTTGAGTTTGAGCGCGCATTTTACTAGGACTATATGTTGACCATTAAAGAGAATTTTGGAACGTACTCTTGTCTCCCGCGTATTTCTTCGTCTCGCTACAATATGTTTTATATTATATATACACATACAGTATACTGTATATGTTACATGTAATATATGTTATATAAATATATACGTTTTTTACTAAATATAAAATAATAAAAGTATTTTGTTATATATGTATATATATATACATATATATATATATATATACATATATACATGTATATATTCTGTATATTCTGTAACTGTAACAACATAACTATGTGAGGCTTTCCAGCATTGGGGTTCTTAGTTTTTTATATTTACAGCAGATGGCGGCAAAGACAACGTTTGTTATAACACACGAGGACAGTAAGGGACCATCCTACTCTGAAAGAAGAACCGTGCAAAATTAAAAACATGAATTTTCTGTTTACCCTCATACACACATAAAGAGAATAAAGTTTTGTAAAACAGAAAGAATTAGAAACTGAAAGCAAACAACACAGATGAAACAAGTTCTGTCAGCGTTTTAAATATATATTTAATGGTACAGATAAATACGAAATCAAATAAATCCATGAAAAAGCTAAAAATTGGAATTTAAAAAAAACAATGTCATATGCAATATTGTTAGAAGTTAAATCGTTTGTCATATGTCGCTCCCAGAATTTCTCGTTACGATTAGTAACAGTATCAGTGTTTTTTATTTTTTCACATTAGAGGACGGCGGTCAACATGCAGACAGTCCCTGAGCACTAGTCTTGTGCTGGTGGGCGTGGCCTAGGACTAGACTGAATCTCTTCGTCCACCTCTGTTCAGTTTAGACAGCTCCAATCGCGTATCCCAACACATTGATACAGGGTGAGATTCGCGTAAATACTCACGTGTTAAGCAGCTAAACCGAACACCCGTCGAAAGACCTAGTGCTTAAATACATTCCTTACTGACTGTACGTCATAGGGAGCCGTCACAGAAGGTAAGTGTTGGTTTCTTTTACCGTCTCAGCTCCCCGCCGCCACTGCTGCTGTTACTGTCCGCCCTCACCGTTGTTGCACTGTCGGTGTGCGTCTTTGTATACGTGCGTGCGTAACGGTGAGCACAGATTGTTCATTAAAGGAGAGAAAGAACACAGTCAACCGCCTCTAACGTCGGTTAATACGTCGTTCCACTCGTGTAGATGCTAACAGTTAAGAGCTAACGTTGGTGCTAATGAAGCTGCATTTTTTTCTATGTCAGCATATCGTTGTACGGTGGCTTAAAAATGAAAAAAAAGCTCTACCCTTGTCAAGAACCTCTATCTATAGCTATCAAGTGTATTATATAGCTCATTATATCATCATACTATCCAACTTCGTCCAGCTGCAGTCTCCATGACGGCCATCCAAATCACACTATGCAATCTTGAATTAAGGGAAACCATGAAATATTCCACTACCTACCATAAAAAAACACAAGAAAGTTACATCCCTCACCTTAAAAAATGCGAGCATACAAGTTCTCATTTGCTTATTATTTGCGTTCCACCGTCTCCGTTGTTACCCTGTCTACTTGTATTTCCCTTAGTGAACATGTTTACTTTATTTTCATTTTTTTTTAAAGAAAAACATCTTCCTGCACTAACATGCTCCTCAGCTGGACCTCGAATTTGCCCTTGGGTATAAATACGGTTTTCTGAATCTGGATTGTCCCTTTTTGCTTGTTGTCAATCCACTGGTGTTTGGTTGCTCAGACTTAAGAAGCCCTTAGCAGGGTCCAGTAATCCTTAGAAGTGCAGGATTGTTTTAATTTGGTTACACAGTGATAATTACTGTAGATTGTAAAGTTATCAGTTTATCCCTGGTCTTCAAAGATGTCTCCCACTCAGTTGTATTCTTCCTCTTTTTTGGCTTGACCCTTTTTCAGGGGTTCCACAGCAAGTCAACATTTCCCATCTACATTTTGTAGTCTCGCATTATTGATTTTGCAAAAGTTTTACGCTGGATGGCCTTCCTGACGTAACCCACACCAATTATCTAAGATTTGGACCAGCACTAAAAACAAAGAAAAAGTCATACCCTAATTATCCCAATTAGGGGAGTTATACAACAGCAGTTGTTTCAATAAGCAAGTTCCAAAGTTCCAAACTTAGGGTTGCTTTGGGAATCGAACCTAGAACTCTCTGCACTCTGTTTAGGAGGCAGGTGTGCTATCAGAACCAGCCATATGTTAAATCCCCTTAACATCACTTGATTGTGGGTAACAAAGCTGTGAGCTGATGCTCAGTGTAATGAGTGTGTGAAGGTGAACCACCTTAGCCCCACACTAGGCCTGCCTCCATAAAGACTTAATTTAGCAGCTGTTTATTTTCCATGGAACCCCTGGGTTCCGAGTTTTAAATTCGTTGGCATACACTACTGGCAAGACATTTTAAGAGTTTGTGTGTGAGTCGTATTTGTGGATGAAAGAGGAAAAAGCGGCAAGTTGCATCATAGAGACAGCGATAGTGGTGAAATGACGCTGAAGAAGAAATAGTGGACTGTGGTGGTAGATACTATCTAGGGAGGTGGGACATATTATGAGATTATAATATTCCTGTTTTTGAGTTTCTTTAAACAATCGTAGATATTTGGAAAAGTAGTACAAGAGCCCTGGACACATGTGAGTGCAGTTGGAGTACTGTAAAGTATCAAGCCTCCCTTAAAATAGTATTAGTGTTGAGTATTTATAGGAGCTCAGGCCAATGATAGAGTGGATTCAACAGAGAGCGCATTGTGTCCAAGAAAGACTGCATATGAAGATGGCCACAGCGCAGGAGCTCATATTATTGTGAATAAAGTCTCCCTGCTTCGTTTGGGCTGAACAAAACAAATTATTTACAGTTAGGGTTGTATATAATTGGTATATTTCCACCACTTTAGCTTCCAACGAAATGTTTCCAGAAATTAACTGGAAATTTGAGCCCCTTTGCAAGACTCCTGCTGCCTACATGAGTTCAGATTCAAGACTTAGTAGATTATGCAACTAGTGTAGACTATGCAACTTTTTCCTATGCTGTCTGTATATTTTGTGCAAGTAAAAAGGAATGTTTAGAAGTTCACAGCCCACAATTCGTGTTCTGACACTCTGTGATCTGATGCTCTGGTGCGATTGGACTGCTCAGATCACAACATGTTCAACTCCTGTTGCTAGAATTGCTTTGGATAAAAGTGCTCTGAAAAAGAGCAATATTGTTGCAATTCCCTGCTAATACAGTATATGTCGTTCTGTGTGGAGGGAGGTAAAGGCTAAAATCACGTCTAAGGACAACGAAATGTCATGGTAGACATAGGCTGTGTATGGTCTGTCAATTCTGATTTGCTCCCTGTTATTTTCTTTTTTTGTATTATGTAGGTTTTCTCTGGTGCAGTGTGGCAGGTTGAGGTCATAATAAGAGGCTATATTTCTAACATAGGTGACTTTCATCTATCTAATTCCAGGTGGTGGGGATGTGGTAATTTTTTGTCATTGTCCCATGTACACAACATGATGCAGGATGCACGGTAGAGTCAAAAATCAAGTCAATCCACTAAATAGGTGCACCTGAAAATGTTGTGGAAAATCGTCCCAAAATCCCACAATGCAAACACGGCTTTACTTAGCACTTATGGCTGTTGGCTACAACTAATTCTTCCCTATGGATTACACTTGAGGGTTGGGAGTGATGTGTGATTTCCTGTTGATGAACGTGGTCTAATTATAATAATGGATGTTCCTCTTAACTTTCAACATCATTTCATGGTACTACAGCAGACCACAGCTCACATAAAGAGCAAGGCAACCACCCACTTTAACACTATGAAAATTTGTCTTGTCTTACTCGGAAACAAACAGATAGTTACCCTGCCTTTGTGGTAAGTTTATAACACAGGGTAAATAAAATGAAATTAAAAAGTAAAAAAAAATATGTGATGGAAATCTTAACATAATTCATATAATTTGTTTTTATCTTAAATCCTAAATAATTAGACATCAGACATTGTTTCTGGAGTGTGCTGTCAGGAATTTAGACTAATTATCCACTCTTTCTAGAACCTGTTATGCCACAATGTAAATATAATAAAAGCTGAAGTGAAAATGATCAAAAACTTTATGGATATATTCAATGCCCTCCTGAAAAAATAAATGAAAGTATTATGGATGAAAACATGTCCATCTGTGGCCTTTCACAGAGGTTTAAGGATTTGATATGTATTAAGAGTCCATGATCAGCATGAGGATTAGTTTAATATTTAAATAAGAGGGTTATTGTGCAGGAAGTGGGTATTTATAGCTGATGACACAGTTTAAACAGTGAGCTTAAACACATTTTCTGGGATTGTTTTACCTAAAATAACCACCCTTGCTTTTGGCTCACCTCTTCCTTTTTTCTAAGCATTTTTTACTTATCAGCACAAGAAAAAGTGCTCTTGTACTACAGCTTGTTTGTCTTTCCACAACTCTGCTCTTTATTAGAGTTAATTCTGATTTAATTCTGGGGCTGACTGCTTCGGTCCATGGACAGGTGACTGGATTTCTAGGCTTGAACTTGGTATCTGGTGTCTGTAGAAGTCTGAGGTTCAGCCTGCCAGCAAAATATTGTACGTAATATTTCAGTCTGGTTATCGAACTCCAACCAACCAAGTTTGTTGGAACATGCAGAAGTAGTAAATTCTCAAATAGACCAATAGATTGAAAACAAGCAAACCTTGTTACTTAATGGTCTTTCCACTGCAACACCAATGACTACTGTATTTACCCCCAGGAGTAAAGTGTAAGATAGAAAACATATTGGAAATCATAAAATCGCAGTCAACCAATCAATCAATCAATGATTGGAAATCAAAGAATTATGTACTATGATCAATAGGGGTGGCCCATATATAGGTCCACCAATAAATATGGGGTTGATATCAGCATTATTTTTAATATTGGATCATATCGATATCGGTTTTTCCACCAATATTCAAAATCCATTGCTGCAAAGCTGCAGTCTTGGCAAATACGCTGGACTTCCTCATGGGTTTACTGAGTCAGTACTGTACTACTGACTCATTTAAAGGGACAACAACAATGATCAATGCTACAGTAAATGTCCGTGGTCTGGAGTTTTTTGTGGACAGAAAACTAATTCTAAATGACTGCAAGGAGCTGGTCATTTGAGGGTGGGGGTAAGATTTTAACACTTTATCACAAAGTGTTTTTATGCAGCGAAGTGAAGAAAAACAACAGTAGATTCAGAAACGACAACAACGCGGCAGCAACAGCAGCAGCAGTAGCTGTCGCTCTCTCCGAGACTTAGAGTTGAATACGGCAAAAGAGCAAAAGATAGTGAATTGTCTTGGAGAAGGAGTCGCCCTTTCCCGTTCAAGACGCTGGTTTAACTAGTTGGTTTAACAGTGAAACGCCGTTCGGTGTCGTCTCTCATGTCATCAACGAGAAGAGTCGTTAACATTGTGACGATGCTGAAATGTTTTTTTTCTCATTAAAGAGTTCTTTATGTTGCCTGTTCTTGTGAGGGCTGAATGTGCCTAGTTTATAATGTTAATCAATGTTTTTGGAAAGTTATTTTGTCCAAAACTAGACATTTCTTGTTTACATTAATTGCTGCACAAAGAATCATAGGACTGTTTCAGACAAAAGTATTTAAGAAGAATCATTTTTCTATCACTTATACTGAAGTAGTGTGTTTGTGTATGTTGTACACAGTTATTTATAGAATGCCTTTAGTCTGGTATCACACTAATTCAGGGGAAATCACCTGCATATATCGTTATCAGTATCGTTCATATAGATATCGGGAATTAAGTGTTTTGGCAATATCGGTTAGTATTGGTAAACAGATAGACAGATAACAGATAGTACCATACATGCAGTTTTTACTACAGGCTTTACAGATCAACTGAGCTGAAACTCTAGAGGAACAAAGAATTGAGGGAACTATTTCATAATGAATGTGTCAGACTCTTCTTCCTCATTTGGTGGAAGATTATCTAACTTTTATCTTTCTGACCATTAAAAAAATACCAGAACTACATTTGTCCACCTGTCCCCTGCAGAAGACCCTTTGTAGACTTTTACAGATGCCTTTCATTGACCAGAAGTCTGTAAAGCACGTAAAGTACATAAAACAAAAGATGCATGCCAAAAAGTGTAAAGTCACCCCTTTCATCTATCTGTGGGTCACACATCACTTACCTGTTTGTCAGCTTCACACCCACAGAAATGGCAGAAGCTGCTTATCTGGAGGACCATATGAATAATTAAGGGGAGAAGCTTATGTGAAGAAGTCCATTAAGATGCAGAGTCACACTGCTCTCCATGGCAGCAGGGACAGATGACCAGGATCATGTCTCCTGTAGTCAGTATAGCAGTGTTACTATTAGCATGAAGTTTTTTTTTAACTTCTGTGTTCATTTTCTACAAAATGTCACAATTGTGAGCCCTCTTAGTTGTTAACACACCACATAATGCCACACACCATAAAATCTTTAAAGGTAATTGTCTTCTATTGTTGAGCTTCCACTGCTTTCATTAGTGATAGTGATTTGAGACCTTTCGTCTTCATCCGCTTGACTCTAGTCACTGGGTTCATATATGTGTGTCTTCATAAATATGTGTTGAATTTGATTACACAGAATCTCATGTTAAACAACATCCAACATTCACTATGTAAGTAAGAGTTCACACTGTCATATTTTATCTTCATTAGCAGTCAACACATCAGTAGTTGATTTGGCTTATTTTTACAGGCTCGTTATTTCCTAAAGGCCTGTATCCCACTAAATCACACTAGATTCTTGCACTTTTATAAATTTTTGTGTGGACAGTGACTGGAGCTTTTTTGGCTTTATCAGATGTCACACAGAACCTTACTGATAGTGATCTGAGTTCTTAAACTTGCCCTTCTGTCACAGCACAACTCCTTTTATTCAAATTAGGCTTTTCTAACAGGCTCATTTTGCTTGTGATAATGTTGAACATAATCTCTTATTCCAAAACAATAATTAACTGAAATGGTCTTGTGTCCCTCATGAACAGAATTAATATAACAAAATGCAAAAAAATGTTAATTAAACTGACCTGGTCTTATTCACCTTATTCACCAGGCTTACTATCAAGACAAAACTGTATTAAAATGTCAACCTGAAATAGTTGACAACTTCACATAAACAAACAAACAAACCAGTCAGGGAAGAATCCTTTTTTTATTTTATTTTGTTTTATTACATTTATTGATTGAAGCCAATTACCTTTATTGTCATACTGGTAAAATTATTTATTACTTGACAAACAATATAATTAGCCATATCCTATAGGTGTTGTTACTACAATAGATGTATGGATTTGTTTGCTACAGTTGCTTAAATAAGGTGACTTGGTGTGACCTAGACTAGACAGTGTGATCTATGATTTGACTTGGAAATAACATTAAACTTTAACCCTTCTTTCGATTTAAATAAGGTATCTGACACACATGCAAACAATTGTTTGAGTGCCAATGCAGTCTGTGTAAATGTAGATGGACATGCACTGCAAATTTGCTTACATTCTGACACCTCTTCTGCATACATCCTGTTTGCTTCAACTGTCCCCCAGTGACCTGACAATTGGGACAGGAAAACATCAGCTTGTCTTAGGACAGTGTTTTAACCACACGTTTGTGCTGTGTGTTTCTGGAATTTTTTATAACTGAGAAACCACTGTTGTTGTGACTGCATTTGTTAAGTGTCAGTCACTCAAACTGTAAAACATGTTGGGAGTGGAGCTGCTGCTACACGAGAACTCTTTGAGCTTGCAAGCACCGTAATAAAGAAGGTTATTTATAAAAATGGATACTTTAATCAATAATGGATGGACAAACGGCATAGAGAGTGTGTTTCTATGCACTCAGTAGTTCTACAAGGGGCTCTCAGCATTAGGCTCTGTATTTACCACACCAGGGTGGCCACTCACCTGGAAATCAGGGAATTCAGGGAAAAGTCTGGGGAAAAAAAATTTGATGGAAAAGTCAGGGAATTTCATGAAAAACTGTCAAAGTCAGGGAAAAATAAATCTGTGCACTAATATCGCAGAAAATGTCGAGTATGTCGAGATTGCGCGCTTTATTTTGGAAAAGAACCTTATTTCAGAAGAAAAGAACTGATTGCAATAAAGATTTTTGAACATAAGAGTTCAAAACAGTGAACATCCAAGGTAATGTAGTCATGATCTTTGAAAATAGAATAGAATAAAATAGAATAAAAATAAAATAAAATCGAATCCCACACATGGTACTATAGTGGTTGAGAAACAAACATTTTAAACGTGGACGTTATTATTATATGACCATATTTTAGAATTATCAGTGTTACTTTTTACTATACTTTTGATAAATTTGAGTCAGGGAAAAAAATATTGTCAGGGAAAAACAACTTTAAAAGAGTGGCCACCCTGCACATACACGGTCCTCCGGCTAACACTTGAACAATACATTTGACCAATCCACGACACAGAGTGCATAATTTGTCTGAAAATCACAGGTATGAATGCAGATGTTTTATTTGGCAGTGTTGCAAAAAATGCAAATGCTTATATTTGCTTATTTCTGTGCTTCATTTTCTACACATTCCTTGTTGACTGGAGATCAACCTGTCATTTCTCTGGTCTTCTAAAGCATAAATGTTTGAAATGCTTTTGTTTTTTGTCTTTCTGAATGAGCTACCTGCATCTTGACATTGCCTTCTGTCTAGACAAGGAGTCTCAAACTCTTGGCCCGTGAGCCATTTGTGGCTTGCGGCACACACCTTGATGTGAAAGTTGCAATTATAGTAATATTTTATAGATTTGTTCTCCACACTTTATGGTAAATCCTACAGTCCAGAGTTCTCATAACCCTGATTCGCAGTCTCCTGGTTCAGTGTTGTATTGCACACAATCTATGGGAAACTGATTTTTTTATTGATTTTTTTTTTCTTTTGAACACGAAAAAAGCTGATGCGGCCCTGTGGTGAAATGGTAGTGTAGGTAGTGTTGCGTCTGAGACCACTCGTCTATACACACATGGTTTATCATTCAGTATCAGGAAAAATACTCAATATATCAGGATATTTGCTGAGATCATTCTTATTGTAACAATTGCAAACCAAATTGACACATTACTGAAGCCTGTACGTAAACCCAGCCACTAGGGAGCAAACCAGCCACTAGGGAGCACAAGCCAGTGTTTTTTAGTGCCGGTCCCAAGCCCGAATAAATGGTTGCATCAGAAAGGGCATCCGGCGTAAAAACATTTTGCCAAATCTATGATGCGAGACAACAAAAAGATTTTCCATACCAGATCGGTCGGGGCCCGGGTTAACAACGACCACCAACCGTGCAGGGTACTGTTGGAAATTGGACTACTGTTGGTCAAAGACAAAGAAGAAGAGGAGGGAGATTGATTAAGACAGTGCTTCTCAAACTGTGGGGCGCTGCAATGCTGAGGGGGGCGCGTGTGACCCTGGGGAACATGCTTTTTCGCTGTACTACAAGAAAGTGTAATTGCACATCCACTCCACTAGTTGGCAGTGGCGCTCTCATTGCTCATTGTGCGCAGCGTGTATTAACTCTATGGTGTAAGTTTGTTATGGAACGAGCTGGTGATGTGAAGTGCAGAAAACAAACCCGTAGACATGGAGACATTTTTAACAGGGATGAAAAGAAAGGCGGAGAGAAACGAAGATAGTGAGTCAAAAGAAAGTCACCTCAAAGCGCAAATATGACGAAGCATATGTAGCGCTTGGCTTCACTGTGACTACAGTGGGAGGCGAGAAAAGACCGTAGTTTCAGGCAAATTGATGCACTTAAAATCTTTTCTTTTGCATACTAATTAATAATGTTAATAAAGTTATTCTTGTAAGTTGAACTATATCTCTTTCTTTTGGTTTTCTTTATGTTAACAAGGATATTATATTATGCAGAGGTGTTCCTATAACTATTATATAGACAAATGCTATTATCTATAGTTGCGGCGGCGAGTGGGCGGTGGGGATGGGTGGTACAAATTGTTTTCTTCTTGTTGGGGGGGGCGCAACAGAAAAAGTTTGAGAAGCACTGGATTAACACAAGGAGGGAAAAGTGGAAGGTTAGAAGTGTTGGTCTAAAAGTGGGAACCTTGAATGTAGGTACAATGACAGGGAAAGGTAAGGAGCTAGCTGACATGATGGAAGAATGAAAGAAGAGTGGATGTGTTGTGTGTGCAAAAGACCAGGTGGAAGGGCAGCAGGGCTAAAAACATTGGGGGAGGTTTTAAGTTATTCTACCATAGATTAGATGGGAAGAGAAATGGAGTAGGGGTGATCATCCGGGAGAAGTATGCAAGTAATGTGGTGAATGGGAAACGAGTGTCAGAGAGGTTGACGTGTTGTGTGTGGAGGTAGAAATAGAAGTAGTGATGTTGAATGTTGTCAGTGGTAATGCTCCACAGGTAGGCTGTGAGTTAGCAGATTTCAATGGCCATGTAGGAGAAGGGAACAAAGGGGATGAGGAAGTGATGGGCCGGTTTGGGGTTAGGGATAGAAATTTGGAAGGACAGGCAGTGGTGGATTTTGCTAAAAGAATGGAAATGACCGTGGTAAATACCTATTTCCAAAAGAGAGAGGAACACAGGGTGACATACAAGAGTGGAGGCAGGTCCACTCAGGTAGATTACATTCTCTGTAGAAGAGGTAATCTGCTGGAGATAAGTGACTGTAAGGTGGTGGCAGGTGAGAGTGTAGCCAAACAACATAGGATGGTAGTATGCAACCTGAAAATGGAGGTGAGAAAAAGGAAGAAGGTAAAGACAGAGCAGAAGATCAAGTGGTGGAAGTTATGGAAAGAGGAATGTTGTGAAGACTTTGGAAAAGAAGTCAGACCAGTTCTGGGGTGGGGAATTCCCAGATGATTGGGATACCACAGCTAGAGTCATTAGGGAGACAGCTAGGAAGGTGCTAGGGCAGGAAGGTGCTCTGGACAGAGAAAGGAGGACAAAGAGACCTGGTGGTGGAATGATGAGGTCCAGAAGAGTGTCCAGAGGAAGAGATTAGCAAAGAAGAGATGGGATAGTGACAGGACAGATGAGAATAGACTGGTGTACAGAGAGAGGGCAAGGGACGTGAAGAGAGAAGTGGCCAAGGCCAAACAAAAGGCATACGAGGAATTGTACGAGAGGTTAGACACGAAGGAAGGAGAAAAAGAGTTATACAGATTAGCAAGGCAGAGAAATCAATCTGGGAAGGAGGCACAGCAGGTAAGAATAATTAAGGACAGAGATGGAAATGTCATCACCAGCGAGGAAGGTGTGCTGGGAAGATGGAGGGAGTACTTTGGGGAGTTGTTAAATGAAGAAAATGATAGGGAGCTAAGGAATGTGGAGCCCGTTTCCAACAGGGAAAAGGAAAATCAGATTAGAAAGGATGAAGTTAGAAAAGCTCTGAAGAGGATGAGAAGTGGAAAGGCAGTCGTTCCCAATGACATACTGGTACCAGTGGAGCTATGGAAGTGCTTAGGGGAAGAAGCAGTAAGTTTTCTGTAAGTTTTCGGCTCTTCAATAGAATTTTAGAGACTGATGAGTGGAGGAAAAATGTTCTTGTGCCTATTTACAAGAAGGGTGATGTGCAGAGTTGTAGCAATTACAGAGGGATAAAGTTGATGAGCCATACCATGAATGATTTGGGAAAGAGTAGTTGAGGCTAGGTTGAGAAAAGAGGTAGAGGTTTGTGAACAACAGTATTGTTTTATGCAGAGAAACTGTACCACAGATGCAATATTTGGCCTGAGGATGTTGATGGAGAAGTACAGAGAGGGTCAGAAGAAGCTTTATTGTGTTTTTGTATATTTAGAAAAGGCCTATGACAGAGTTCCAAGGGAGGAAATGTGGTTTTGTATAAGGAAGTCAGAAGTGGTAGAGAAGTATGTTTAGTTAGACTGCAGGATATGTATGAGCACAGCACAACGGTGGTAAGATGTGCTGTTGGAAAGACAGAAGACTTTAAGGTGGAGGTGGGACTTCATCATGGATCTGCCCCTTTTTGTTTGCTCTAGTGACGGACAGATTGACAGATGAGGTCAGACAGGAGTCTCCATGGACAATGATGTTTGCAGATGATATTGTGATCTGCAATTAGAGCAGGCAACAGCTAGAAGAGAACCTAGAGAGGTTTGCACTGGAAAGAAGAGGAATGAAGGTCAGTCGTAGCAAGACCTGGAGCTACCAGGTAAGAGATGAAGAGGTACGCCAAAGAGGAGATTTATGGATGCGGTGAGGGAGGACATGAAGGTGGTTGATGTTGGAGTTGAGGATGCTGAGGACAGGGTGAGATGGAAATTGTTGACTCGCTGTGGCAATCCCTGAAAAATGGGTTAAGCCGAAACAAGAAAAAGACTGAAGCCTGTACGTTAGATGTAACGTTGTCAATTGGTCAGTGAATGCACAAGAGTTTATGTTGTGCACAAGATGGCTGTGCTCATGTGTATGCAGTGGGGCTGATAGAAGTGACAAAATCTTTTACTTTTTATTATTCCTATACACAATTTGAAAGTGTTAAAATAAAGCCTTTACTAAAATGTTTACTTTAGTGTTTACTAAAGCATGTGGGGTTACTGGAAACACACCATTTTTTTATTTGAACTAATACATTATCTCAAAATGTTGCTGCTTAGTGATATCCTGGATAGTAACAATCCCTTTTGGTGGATTAAAAAGAACATTTTATCTCTCGTGTCTTCAATAGAATAGAGTTTCTCTGTATTTTAGCCTATTGTTCTGTAGAAAACAAGCGTCCCAGTTTATTTTCCACCATCATATTGAATTGCAGAGGATAATATACTTGTGCAACAATAGCTGACTGTTGGATCTGCAGATTTTCATTGGACTATGGATTCTCCAAGGCCAACTGCCAGACACATTCATGTCCTGAATAAGAAAGTAGAAGGTAACTGAGAAAAAATGCAGCCCAATCTGCACCTGAAGTGACAGTGTCTGTTTTCTCTGGATTTACAACCCTACACCAGTGTTAAGAAATAAACCCAACAGAAAACTGATACACTGAGACAGGTTTGTGTCCCAAAACAAAGACATTTCTTTTTCTTTACTAATGTGGTTTGGTTAATGTCAATCAATATTCCAAACTCTCTTCCCATAATCAATGACGCTTTAGCTGTTATCCAATTTGCCCACTTTTTTGATGGCTTTCCACTGAGAATATCTTCTTTTGTGTAAAGTCTAGGAAGATTCACATCTCAAGATATTTGTCAGTAATTTTTTCTAGCCCTAAGCCCCGATTTTCTCTGAATTGCTTGGTTGGTGTCGCGCAAACACCACAAAATCTTTTTCAGCCACTAAACAGCTAAAGACATGTGCTGAAACCTTTTTACTGGTGAATTAACAGGTTTTTTTCCATATGGAAAAAACAGGTATAGCCTGCGTGTTCTTTGGAAGTATATAAAAAATTTAACTAAATAATGGAATAAAAATGAAGCAAGTCTTTTGTATTTGAGCAAAAAGTAAAATAAGAGACACATTTAAAAAAGTTAAGGAAAAATTAATAGCAGAAGAAAAATATAAATTTCTGGGTGGCTGAATGGTCTCTCCTGTGCTGAATGTTGAATGGTTGGGTTGAATTGGTTGAAAAAGTCAGGAACCCCTGTTTAAAAAAAACAAAACAAACAGTAACAGGGAAATTTCAGTATATTAAGTGAATTTTGAATTTATGTGTATCAGTGAACGGTTCTATCATGTGCAGGATGCTTGGGTTGTGGTTAACATTATGATGGTTCAGGAAGGGGGTGTCAGTCTTCCTGTCCTGGTTTAAATTGCTCTGAAATCTTTTACTGATCAAAAGTCTCCTTTTGCTAAAGTCTCCAACCATGGCAACAGAATGCAAATGAGAGCAGAACGTCTGATCCATTCTCCAGTTTATCTATTTTCTCTTGGCTTGGATGTTTTTCCTTGTGCAGTGGTGCGTTTCCAAAAGTCAGGGGAAATCATTTAGCTGTGTATATAGATTGCCTCAAGGTCAGTTAAAACTTGATGAAGTATTTCACAGCCCTACAAGTGCTGCAGGTCTGCTATGTTTTACATCACAAGCAAGAAGTTGATGGTAGGGGCGAATGTGTTGAGCAGTAAAGACTGGAAGTTGCCTATTGCAGTATGATGCATGCATGCATGAATCAGTCTGCCTGGTGTGGAGAGAAGAGGAAGTATGCCCGAAATGATGGTAAAAAGGTTAACTAAGATTTTACAATATCCTGATCTGCAGTGTTTGTTTCCCTGCTAGATTTCACTAATTTCCTGGACTTATTTTTAATGTGATTTCCCATTTCTATTAATTCTCTTTGTTGTTGACTGAAGTTGACCTGCCATCTGTCTGGCCTGTGTACAGTACTTAACATACGATTTCTTGTCACCAAATTACTGTAAACAGATGGTGACCATTTGACTCCACAAAGTATTGTAACAAAGTTGGTTTTAATCATTTTTTCTTGCATCTTTGATTTGGACATAGTTTTATGCAGGATGCCCTTCCTGACGCAACCATCACTGTTTATCCGGGCTTTGGACCGGCACTAAAAAACACTGGCTTGTGCTCCCTAGTGGCTGTTTTTTTTAAACAAAAGTATTATCACATTATAGTCACTGGATGAAAAATGTCCACCATCTCTGCTTTGACTGCTTTAACGCAACAACAGTCACTATAAGCAGCACCAAAGTTCACAAAGAAAATATGTATCAATGACTAAATTGTGGGGCAGTGGTGGCCTTGTAGTTGAGGAACCGGACTGGGGTCCACTCACAGCTCTTAGGCCCTTGAAGCTGCCACTTTGGAGATGGGTTAAATACAGAGGTGACATTTTGTTGTGTGCTGTGAGGATCACAATGTCACAATGACAAGGACTTTGCTTGAAAACAAAATTGCTATTCATATTGTGCAGATGTCAATCAACACGTTAGGCTATTATTGGTTGTGAATGTTGAATCAATAACACAAGGGTGCATACCGGAAGGAGAAGAATAATTATGATGAAGATAGATAAACTAACATCCTCTTCTGTCCTTGTTCTCCACAGGATGCACTGGGTGACATCTAGTCCCCTGAGATTCTGCTGAACAACCAAAATGGTTCAGAAGAGACCATGGCCACAGCCGGGCAAACAAGATTTCCTCTAACTACCAAAATTTACATACACCTTCAAGTATACGCCAAGTGACATCACTACCATGTCCTGCCTGCCTCCCTGATTCCCACTTCTGGATCTTTTTACAACCCCACCCCCACTTCCAGTCCAACCTGAAGCACCACAGAACCCTCCTGAAGGGTCATCATGGCTACCCCTTTCCTGTGGAAGCTGTCTTCCCAGAAGCTCGGCTTCTTCTTGGTCAGTTTCGGCTTTATCTGGGGAATGATGCTGCTTCACTTCACCATCCAGCAACGGGCTAGCCACGAGAACAGTGCTGTGCTCCGGCAGCAGATCCTGGATCTTAGCAAGCGCTACATCAAAGCCCTGGCTGAGGAGAATCAAAGTGTCATGGATGGGCCCTATGTAGGAACTATGACGGCTTATGGTGAGTTGCACAGAAAGACGGGTTTTGAGGAAAAAAAAGATTGTAAATCCTTTTTTGGGGATGTTATGTTTCACTTTTAAATTTCTATACATTTTTTTTGTATTGTGACGGTGCATTGTGGCTCAATATCGACGCTCTTCCTGTTGGCCAGAGTCCCAAGCAACTGCCTGTCTTGCACTTCTTCAAGTGTCTTCAAGGGCTACATACAACTCTAGTCTATATAGGGCTATATACAACTGTAGTACATATTTGTTATAATAATAAATTGGTTTTATATAGCGCCTTTCAGACCCAAGGTCGCTTATGATCTTGCTGGCCACATATAATTACACTGCAGGCCAGATTTGGCCCATGGGCTTCAGTTTGACACCTGTGCTTTAGAGCAGTGGTCCCCAACCTTTTCTGAACCGCGGACCAGTTTGATGTCTGACAATATTTTCACGGCCCGGTGTAGCAGATATAAACAAAATAAAATGATGAGATAGGCATTAAAAACTGTTGTATTTTCTCTATAATAATAAAAATGACGTTAAGTCCACTGTGTAATCATGTGAAACTTTATTAGCGACGTCCCTGCCCCAACACAATGAAACACACTGTGGTCGCTGCGTAACGTTTAAACGTACCTTCAAAATAAGACACAACACAAAAACAAAGTGTATGAAAATACTCGCGACTCTTAGCAACACTGAATCAATGGGAGCCCTAAGCTTGTTTTGCTGTAACGAGACGGTCCCATCTTGGTGTTATGGGAGACAATGACACCCGGAATGTGCTACTTAGGTCCAGTTTGTTCCGTAATTTTGTTTTGGCGGTCATCACTGCAGAAAACCCTACTTCACACAGATGTTGGAAATGGCAACAGGGTTTTCAGTGCTGTTGTGGCGATCTCGGGGTACTATGCGATGACTTAAATCCGGAAAAAACGGCAGAGTTGATGTCTCGAACAGAAGTTTAAGGCCCCCGTCATTTGCGATCTCCAGCAGTTGATCTTTTTTTAATTTGACGGGATGTATCACGTGACTTACGATGTCTAGGACTTGACATACGTCAAGTGAGACGGATGTAACAGAGATTCTGGCCACTTTTCAAAATAAAACATCATTAAGACTCAGACAATGAATCAAACAAATTATGTGTATTATTTTTTCTTTCTGTGCGGCCCGGTACCAACTGACACACGGCCCAATACTGGGCCGCGGCCCAGGGTTTAAGAACCACTGCTTTAGAGTACAGAGAGAGAAAGAGAAAATAAACACATTTTTTAACTGTTACCATAGTCCAAGTAAGTTGGTGTGCAACTTTTGTTCAACTTAACACTGCATTATATTATATTTATGCAATGAGCAGACTTAAAAGAAGAGGATTTACAGTCATGCATGTAGTTCCCAGAGGAACTCTCATGCACGGTGGCTAAAGCTTGTGTCTAAATACATTCTGGCTAAATATCTTTTACACTAGTGTGCAGTGTTTTTTTTTTCCCACTTACAACTACCTTTTACTAGAATAATGTACTTGTTTTTCTGTATAAAAACAAGAATGGGTTCTTGTTTCCATCACAGCTGCCTTTACCGTCACATGAGAGCCTATTTATTGCACATGATTAGATCCTGAGGCTTCATGATGTCCTGCTGTTTCCTGTGTTTTGCTCATAGCCCGATTATCTGTCCTGATAATGTTTGTAAATTGCATTTGGGAGGAAACAGGGTTTTCCTTTCTGCCCTCTTCTACTCCCAATTAACAGTAAATCAAACCTATGATGCATGTGAACTACATGCTTCCTTATGGCCTGAGGAATAAGAATGAATCCTAATTGTTTAAGTCCAGCAGAAGGTAGTTGTACTTTGTCAATCCTCATCCTCTTTTGTCCCACCTGTGCTGAAATTGATCTGCGTAGTCAGGTGTGTGACAAGCCACCTGATACTTTTTCCTCTTAACGGATGCGACAAAGGATGTCACAGACACGGATCGTACTTGTTCTCTCGGATGTGGTGTGTTCTATGGGGGCTGGTATCAGTACTCAGTAGTGTGAGGGACTGATCCTGATCCTTAAGGTTCCCTGCAAACCATCTTCAATATCTGCAGCTTTCTGAGTTTAGAATGTTTTGTGTTAATGTTGTACACCTTACCACCCTCCTTTTGTTTACATAAAGCTAGGGGGCGAGGGCCACTTTCTGTAATTTTGCAAGTATCTAAGAATGAGAGATACAGTACATTACTGGTGTGTCATCATACACCGGGGGTCTCAAACTTTCGGCCCGTGCAACGATATATTATGACATCAAGGTTGATGTGAAAGTAAAATTTATAATAATATTTTATAGTTTTGTTTCCCACATTTTATGGTAAATCCTATTGTTCTCAAAACCCTGATAGACAGTCTCCTTTTGGTTCAGTGTTGTATTACACAGAATCTATGGGAATTTTTTTTCTTTTGTATTGAACACTGAAAGCTGACGCAGCCCTTCAGTGAAATGATAGTTTGGGTGGTGGCACTCTTATTTGAGTATGAGATCCCTGTCATACACAAAGGATTTCTAATATTTTTTGTAGAAAAAAAATATTGTTTTTTTTTGTTTAGAAATGTTTACATTCATGGTTTACTAATTTATGATTGTAGCACAAACTACTGCAGGGATGTCAAACTCAATTTCACAGCGGGCCAGAATTAAAAACTGAAGTCAACGAGCAAACTCAATATATATAGAGAAGTTAACTATAATAGTGTTTTTCATGTGGATACACTGAATCTGGAACAGCCAAAGCTTATTAGTATCAACAAATGAGAAGTTGTAAATGAAAAATTCGCACATCATTGTTATTTGTTTCTTATTCGCTCTCTTTGAAGTCTTTTCAGATCACTTTCAATGTAAATCTAAATGTAAGTCTTTACAGAACAAAATGTATGTGCTATAACAAAGAGCACACATTATTAATATAACAAAATCTAACAGTATGTAAGGTCTACATACTGGTGGGCCAACTATAGCACACATTTGATTTTATTTCACGGGCCAAAAATAATTACACTGTTTTTGGCACCCGGGCCAGAGTTTGACAGCTCTGAACCACTGTGTTTCCAATGAAGAAGCATGTCCTTGTATCAAGAATCTTTACAAAAAGGCATGGTAGAAATTGTGTAGGAAGAAGAAAAATTACTCTTCAGGTGCAAACGTTTTTGTGCATTTTAAACACCTCATTGTGGATGTGCTAAATGAAAGCACACATTAGAAAAAAACATGTTTTCCTAAAATCCCATTGTTATGGTCAAAAAGATAAAGGTTTAACAATTTAAATTTAGTGCACTTACATAGATTTAGACACAGATAGAGCATTTATTTACTATCCTATTTACTATCATAAATCAGACTAAATGGACATTTAAAAAAAGCATGCTGAGTGTAATAGATGTAATTATCTAGCCATTGGATATTGTAAAGGGTACTGCGTGGTGGTAAATGGAGGGAATACTCTGTAAACTAAGGGAACTCTCCTTTTGTTCCTGCACACTTCAATGTGCAGAATTCTCACCTCAATGTGATGAATTCTGTCCATGACTTCAGTAAAACATGCCAAAATCCATGGGCAATGTAGAGAATTCAAAACCAGGTCACACATTAACAGGACTGCAGATTTCTGTCGGTCTGAAGCCTGGTTTCTGAGAGTGTAGTAAAAATTCTTGCTCATTACTGTTTTCATGCATGCAGCCACAGCAGCATCATCTGCATGCATGTGTTTACCTCAACCATCAGCCTGCTCATGATGGAGGAGTCAACCATCTTCATACACCACCTATCAGCTGTGAAGGTATCATTGGGATATACAGCACCTGTCACTAGGTCTATACCTGTCACTGTCACATAGTGCTGTATTTTACTCTTAAACTGACTTTTCCAACAGGAGAATAACTCACTCTCTATGCCGCACCTGCTGTAAGTGTCCAGGGAAAGTCAAAATAGTTTTTTTTTTTTTTTTTTACTGAGAATGTTCCTAATTGCATGTCGTGTTGGTCCAGAGGCAATGTCCTTATCTTTGGTGATGGACTCCCGGGCAAGATTGAATCCCAGTAAGGGTGGTTGGGTCCTTACAGTGGGCTCACCATCTACAGGAAGGTTCAAGAAGGGCTGGTATAGTGGAATGTGATTTATGTGGTGGTCGTGGAGACTGCTGCCCCTGTAAACCTGGAACATTATTGTTATTCTTGTTGATATACTTCAAATGATGGTTGCAATTCAAAATCAAAGAAAAAAAAAAAATCAGTATTATCAGCAGTATTTATTATAAAACATGCCCTTCTGTCTTATGTTAACATAAGTTTATTTGTTTTCTTTTCAATTCAACACAAATAAAGCCAATTCTCAATGATAATTACAATATTATAATATGATAATAACAACAACTATTTGTCTTATCCAACCCCTTATTACTTGACAAGATGTATTTTCTTCTGTTTGCAGATTTGAAAAAGACACTTGCTGTACTCTTAGATAACATCATGTTACGTCTTGGAAAACTGGAGTCTAAGGTGGAGAACATTTACAATGCTACAGGGGGAAACCTGACCAACGGCACAAGCACCAGCACACCAACCGCCAACAACCAAGAGAAAGTTAACGTGGCAGGTACTGCTGCTTTTTATTTTTGTTGTTTGGGAATTTTTGCTTTGTAACATGAGAATATATTTGACGTTGGTATGCAACTGTTGGCGTACAACTGTCTCAACTCTGCCAGGTACTCACTGCACACACTGGGCTGTACCTGATCACAGACCTCTATTCTTGGATCTAATACAAATCAGGCCTCTGCTTGAGCTGCATGACCCTTTTTATTAGTTCTCATTGATTTTACTGCCAGCACTGAGATGATGAATTCTGCCTCAGCTGACAGAGTGAGCTGTTGATTCTTTTTGGGACTCTGCAGGGCCCTGGTCTGTGCCCCCACTGTAGACTGCAGAAATGTGGAATAAAGTACTGCACCAGAAATTAATTTCTTATTAGATAGTAAATAAAGGATAACTGTGGATACTGTCATACAGTATTTAGCGTTAGAATTCTTTAAGGCTAAGCTTCCAGTTCTAGAATCAGTATTCATCAGTTAGTTTTCCTGGTTGGAAATAGTTGTTGATTTATGATCTTTTAGGAGTCCTAACAGTCAACTTTTGTTTTTTTCTACTAAAATGTTGTGATATTGTGAATGGCTCATGAACAGGTCCTGGCATATAAACATTCCATTCACATTGTATCTTCTTAGAATATATGTACGTAAAAACAAAGTAGTTGGCAGTGAGGGCTGAGAGGTTAAGGAAGTGGACTTGGGTCTGCAAGTCTGCAATGTGATTTGGGTGGTGCCAACTGCCCCTGCGACCTGGCAACGGACAAGCAGAAGAAGATGAATGGATGAAAAACAAAGTGTAATGGCTTGAATCTATGTGTATATTAGATGTATGCACAAATAAATTTTACTTTACAAAAAAAACCTAAGAGGTTTTTTAAATATTTTAAGGAGTGATTATGTCTACTAGATTTACACTAGTGGTGCTACAGTCTGTCTGCCTCTCATTAGATTGGTGACTGTCACCGTTCATGCCAAGTGTTTTATGTGTGTGGGAGTCGACAGTGTTTTTCTATAACTTATTAGCATTGAGCAGGTCTGTCTGCATGTGTGTAGTTTATAAATATTGATCTATTCACTGAGGATGTAAACAGGAGGAGACGGGATGAGGTCCTCCAGTTTTTGGCATGGAAGGTACACTTGTTTGTGAATAATCCCCAAACCTTTGTAGAGTTAAAATAAAAATTAGGGAAATCAGAGTGTCCTTCGGGTTTGTCTTACCATTGCAGAAACTTGATCCATGTCCTTTTAATCCTTCATGGCTAGTGAGCCCCCCCGGTTCTCGTATTTCACTGTGACAAACAGAGATGTGAAGAAGTCAATAGCTGCTACAGACAAAGCAGGGAAGATCCCTGGAGTGTTGAATTTTTTTGTTTTTTGTTGACTTGGAATAAAAGAGATGGAGAGAAATTGAACTGTAGATCAGCTCCATGTCACCCGAGAGACTGAAGAGTCAACCAGAACATGACGAACAGTAGATAAACATAACCAACTGATTAATCACGGCATGTGTCCATCTCTGTCTGAGTGTTTGCACTGCAGGAAGCAAGGACAGATTGGTTTATAAATAGTAGAGGTTTCTGCTCCAGTAGAGTTTGTCCTTCGATGAATGCTGAAACATTTAAGACCGTTCTTAGCAGAAATCGATGGCACTCTCATTGCATGATTAGTGTGTGTAACGGAACTAGAGCCATTTGACCAACAAACCAGTAATGATTATTTTCACCTGAAGCTTTATTTTCTCTGAAAAAACTGACAAACTGACAAAGGGTGTTCGTCAATATTGTAGGCCAGGTACTTGGTTTTGGGGCCGTTGAGATCGAGACATACTTTGTTGTAGAGCTGGGCGGTATGACCAAAAATTGATCACTGTATTTTTAGAAATTATCACGGTATTTGACAGTATTGTTTTTTTACGTGTTAACCCCTAATTCCTAATTGTTTAGAAAATAATTAGAGTTATTAATAGTTATTAACCCTGGTTTTAATGGTCCCACAAAATGTTGCTGTTCACAAAGAATTGAGTGTCAGGCACTCATAATTGTAATGAGGTGCAGAAATCAGAATGAATGATCCAGACAGTTGCAGTGAATATACAGAATTCGTTATTGTGCAACTTGAAAACATCATTTAAAGATGACTGCAATGTAAGAGAGATGTGTCCCTTGTGACTGCAAAGTGAATACTTCATAAACAACCACACCTTCGTAAACAAGTTGCATCCATATAGACTTTATTAACATTTATAGATTTATTAACATTTATAGCAAATAATAAAAGTATTTGGCTTAGTGGAGTGTGATAGAGTTGGTAATATCATTCCACCAAAGACGACCCCTTTAGCAAACGCGCCTACCAGGGACGTCTGTGTAGTGTTATGTGTTTCTGCAGTGCCAACGTTACGCAGTGACAGCGGAGAAGATGCAGATTTCATGCAATCTTCATAGTCCAGGATGTGTTTGTGGCGGAGGTGGTGAAGCAAATTACTTGTGTTGACGCCAGCGGCAAAAACAATAGCCCGACAACCTTTGCAAATTACCCGTGTTTGGTCCGAGTCAGATTTCTCAAACCAAAGTACTTCCACACAACAGACACCGCTCCTTTTTTGTAATGAGTGTGTTAGAATTATCTCCCTCCATTCTCTCCGGCCGGTCAACTCACTGTACTGCCACTACTACTACTACTACTACTACTACCGCTCTCATGCACAGTTGGTTTGTTTGGTGCAACACTGTTCACTGTTCGCTCAATCTACCACTGTGCAACGTTCCGCATCCATGTGTTCCCGACATGTGTGCACATACCGGTATAGAGGAAAATGCAAGATTCATATCATAAAAATAAAAATTACCGGTATACCGGTGCAAACAGTATACCGGTGCAAACGGTATACCGCCCAGCTCTACTTTGTTGCATTCGGTCTCGACTCCGACAAGAAGTTCCTGAGCTTGCTGTATGGCGTCAGATAACAGCGCAATGTCGTCTGCGAAGTCAAGGTCAGCCATGGCTTCCTCCGGGTGCCTTCTGGATCTGCGTGGTTTGATGGTGAAGCCCAGTTCTTCTTCCTTGCCGTCTGCCATTGCTTTCCTCATGGCGTAGTCCAGGACAATGATGAAGAGAAAAGGAGCCAGGGTGTCTCCCTGTAGCGCTCTCCATCAGGTGTCATGACTCTGGCCTTGGTGTTCGAGTACATACTTTCTATCGCTCTGAGTATGTTGGGTGGAATGCCGTGAGCCTTGAGGAGTCAATGATTCTTCTTAGTGTGAGGATCTGCACTACAGTGGAGCATTCAGAACGAAAACTGTTCTGGTTTATTCTCAGCTTTAGGTCGATGACACTGCGTATGCGGTTGAGAATCATCCTGTTGTAGAACTTGGAGACAATACAAATCAGGCTGATCCCACAGTAGTTGTTGGCATTCGACAGGTCACCAGACTTTGGCACAGGGATGATTTTCATGAAGGACCAGAGGTCAACTTCAACTTCAACGTTATTTGTTTAAAGTGCCATATCACAACAACCATTGTCCCAAGGCACTTCACCAACATTTATATAAAATAAACAAGATACATTAAACACAACAGGAAAAAGTCTCCTGCCCTTATAGACCCTCACACCGGCTGAGGAACAACTCCCAAAAAAACCCCAGACAGGGAAAAAAGGAAAAAACCTCAGGGTGATCGACAGTGGAGGGGATCCTCATCCAGGACGGACAGGCAGGCACTAAGGAGAAAAAATAATTTAATTTATCAATAAATAAAGACTATACACTATCCAAAGGCTCCTAAAAGGTCCTTGTAGAAATAATGGAGGTGAAGTCGTGGGTCAAAAAAAAGCAGACCATAGGGTCTTAGAGAAGCTGGGCCAGGTTGTGGAGGCTAAGTCATTAGTCCAATCCACAGCCATAACGTTCTGGGGGGAGAACTGAGACTGCGGGGATATGAGATCCCCGGCAGAAATAATAAGCCCTTAAGCGATAAGGGAGATAGGACAATAAGGAAGGAATAAAGGAAAGAAAAGAGAAAGAAGGAGAGTGAGCGAGGACAACAAGAGAAAAAAAATCTAAATAAAATAGTACAGTTGGGTCTACGGCCGAGCCTACAGGCCACCATGGGCAATGTCAAAAAGGAACGTCTTCAATCTAGACTTGAAAATAGAGAGTGTCAGACCCCCGGACCGGGGCTGGTAGGTGGTTCCATAATAGAGGGTCAGGCTTGTCATATTCTGTCAGAGCACTGTTGCAGAACTGGAGGCTGATTTCATCGAAGTTGCAGCACCTGAGGACCTCAGGAGGAATGTTGTCAGGGCTAGCTGGCTTGCCAAGCTTCAGAGATGATTTGACTTTCCTGAACTCATCCAGGGTGACGGGCTCATCGTTGATGTCCAGGTCATCAAAGATGGTCGAAATCTCTTCGTCCGGGTCTTCAACTGAGGGTGTCTCCCTTAACAATTTCTTGAAGTTAGTAAACCACGTTGTCACTCGTTCCTCTGGACTGTTTCCTGAGACCTGGCCTTTCTTCGCCCTCTTTCTTCCCGATATCTCACTCACAACTCTCCAGGCCTCGCCATACTGCTGGGCCCCAAAGGCCGCTTCGATGTTGCGAGTCTGCTCCTCCAGCTCCTGCTCCTTGACCCGGTCGTAGACGGCATACAACTCATCTAGGGCTCTCCTCCATGCTTCCCAGTTGTCTGAAGAGTTCTCCTCATCCCACTTGTTGTAGACATCCTCTACGCGCTCACGCGCAGCTACCACCTGTGGATTGGCTGAGGTGTGTGCAGACTTCCGCTTGGGTTTCAGGGGTACACACTCTTCCATAGCCAGCCGGTTGGCCTCCACAAATTTCTCATAGTGGGCTCTGTTGTCATCATCTTCCAAGACAAAAACTGATTCTTGACCTCAACTGTGTAGTCATGCTGAAGGTCAGGGGATGCAGCAAAGCGTTTTCAGTCGTAAAGGTTTTTCTTGGTTTGTTTGGCAGTTCTCACGCTGAGTTGTATCTTAGTGCAGACGACTCGGTGAGGTGATCCGACTGAGCAAAAGGAGTTGTAGGCTTCAGCGTTTAGTAGGCTGTTCCACCACTTCTTGCGGACCAGAATGTAGTCCAGTTGGTACAATGCGTCTGTTGGGCCTTTGAACGTCCACAATTTACCTTGTCTCTTCTAGAACTGAGCGTTAGCTGCGATAGACGTATGAGGCTACTTCTGGGCCGATTCTTGCATTCAGATCTGCCAGGATGCCGAGGAAGTTGTGGGCAGGGATGTCCTGCAGTGTGTTTCTCAGCGTTTTGTAGAAGTCTTCCACTTCACTCTCCTCTGCGACATTGGTGGGGGAAAAAGCTACAAGGATAGTGGTTCTGGGGTTGCTGTCGAACTCAACACGGAGAATACGGGCGCTGATTCTCTTTACATCTAACAGCACTTTCTTAGCCTTCCTGCCTAGCAAGAGCCCAACTCCTCTGTTAACAGCCTGAGCTTGATTCCTCCATGCAGATGATATAACAATATAGCCAGAGCTAATTGTTCTGTACTCAATGTTGTTTGGGTCAGGCAGCATGATGCGGTGCTCCTGAATCCTGAGGATCTCGATGCCAGCATCAGACCTCCGCTGCTCGCATTCAGCAGCTTTGCACTCTTCCTTCAGACTCTTGGCGTTGAAAGTTTCCATCAGTAACGGTTCCTTAGAGCGCCTGAAAGGCAAAATCGCCACTCCACTCCGGGTGCTGGAAGTATACGGTTCGTGGTGTGGTTGTTATTATCCATGTTCATACTTGACAAGGCTATTAATCCGCCAGGGTCGCCACTCCTCATGCAGATACTTTGGCTGACTTGGAATGAGATCCTTCCTTCGCCCTATTTTCGACGACAAGCAGCACCTAGTTCTTTCCTCTGACGAGAAGATAATGCAGAGAACACTACACCAATTTAAAAGTGTTAGGTCACCTGAAGCTTACAGCACCTGGTATTCCTAGGCGATCTCCCATCCAAGTACTAACCAGGCCCGACCCTGCTTAGCTTCCGAGATCAGATGATATCGGGCGTGTTCAGGGTGGTGTTGGCCGTAAACAATAAGTACTCATCCCTTGCAGTTTTTTTTAACCTGTCTACACTTGTCCCCACTGTAAAAACTTTAGCTGATTTTCTGATAAGTCTCTCAGTCGTTCTCTTTGACATACTGAGGGAGGAATAATTTCTCATGAATATTAAAACACTTTCTAACAAATTCTACCCTTGTTTACTTTTAACTGTCAGCAAAGGATTTAGTATGTTGGTTTGTTGGTCCAAGCTCAATACGTCAGACAGGTTGGTGATGAGGATATGCTGATGTATAGATACTCTGGCATAGTACAGCAATAGATCATCATCATTATTACTTGTTTGAGAGAGGAACAACACTTCCTTAACGTGTCCCCCTGTTCGAATCCCCCCTACCACCAAGTTACCGCGGATGTGCCCTTAGCATGGTATTGTCCCCACACACTGCTCCGCTGCTCACTACGGTGATGGGTAAAATGCAGAGCCATAATTTCCTGAAGGATACTCCCAAGGTATTAATAAAGATGAAAAAAAATAATGATAAAATCATACAATAAAACCTCCAAATACTTTCTCCAGTCGGTGATGCAGTCTTATATAAACAGACATACTGGCTGTGCTGCAGTTTCTCCCTTTCTGCATCTCAGTGTATAAGTTCCCATGTAAACATTGTCAGTTCCTGTTTCTTCAAGGACCGAGTGACACACCTTGTGCTAAAAAAACTGCTGGGCAATGAAGAAAGACAAGTTCTGTAGTTGTTCTCAACAGGCAAATGAGAACTTCAGCGGTTTTCAGGATTCTTTGCTGCATTAGTTTCTTTGAGGATTTGCTCAGATTTTTATTTTTTTTTATGGAAGTTATGTAGATAAAAAACTGGCCTCATAAAAGGGCCAGTTTTTTACTGCTGTGACCAGTTTCTTCCCTCTCAGGTAAAACAGGTTTATTGTCTTTCAAAGCAGAAAATTCTTACTGTATTGTTTTACGGCCAAGGCAGTAGTATACATACATTACTTTAAACCCCCATTTGTTCAACAGACCTGCTGTACCTGTTTAGATAGAGTCTTTTAGCCACGGGGCAGTGTGGCCCGCCCTGATCACTTAAAATCACAAAAAAGTTGCAGTGTTGATGGTAGAGTTTTAAGGCTTTATAAATCCCTGGTTCACAGAATTAGGGTCCCCGGTGTCTACATATCCAATAAATTGAACTAGAAGGTAAGCAGCAATGCTCACAATTCCAGACTGTCCAGAGTAGCTAAGGTCCTTCAAACTCTGCGGATGATTTTTTATTATTTTTATTTTTTGGCTGTGGTGGCCAACATTAAAAAACGGTTTTCTAAAGCAAGTGATGTGTGACACTAACTATGCTCTCATAGTCTACGGGCTCAAGGCAGGGCTGTGCTGGTCAGACACTTGAGCCAAAGACTAAATTTAAATTAATTTTTACTGTGAAATATCCAAAAAGGGTTTAGTGCTAAGCAGTTTCTGTCCAAAAAGGTGGGACCAAAATAACTCTTCACACCTTTGCCTAGGGGTGAAGGGAGTGGTCTAGAGGAGTAGAACTACTAGTGCTCCTTCTGACATCAACCAGAAACTGGTTAAGTTCCTCAGTTGAGGAATGAAATGTCTTTCAACTCCAAGAAGTCCAGTTGCTTAAAATCAATCCCTTTTATGGATATCATGACCTGGATGAATGAGAATCTTTGAATGAGACATGTTGTGAAGTGTCTAGTGAAGTACTTTTTGTAATCTGCTACACATGGAGTTCTGTGAGCTTGTAATAATGATTGTATTTGATAGTACCCTATTTTGTTACTAGCAGATATTTCTAATTATCACAATTTCCCCTAGGCTTGAAATACAGTATTTCTGATATCACTCCCACACTCTTCGATTTTAACTGTAACATTAGTCGTTGCGCTGCAGCTCATAGCACCAATCATGTTTTGTGTGGCCTTGGGCTGATCTCACTCCAAAATCCCATTTTTCCACTGGGATATTTTGGGGACAGAGAAAAGTCGTGGGCTGAATAGCTGAACGCTGCGGCACAAAGAGGTATTGATTACAGTCAAACCCAGTGAAGCAGAAGTGGACAGAGATAGGAAACTGTATGTGGGCAGGTGAACAGGGGTTACATGAGGAAATATGGATCTTTGTTCCCTGACATTTAGACTAGAAACAGAGTAACTTGTTTTAAACACATGGTCAGCAGTTGGATATCTCTCTGATGCATGTGACCGCCTGCTATGCGGCTTCTTCTCATCCAGACAAGTGTTTTGCAGAAGGTCTTTGGTCATGTAAGGTCCTCTGAGACTGGCCTTGGAAGTCATTTAGGAATTAACTTAGAATAGAGACCTAATTAAGAACATAGTACAGAACTTTTCTGAAAAAGCGTTTGATGCAATGAAAAAAAAAACTGGTCCTAATCCAGTGGTATATTACTGCTAATCAATCTCTCTCAATGACAGCTCATGAAAAGTCCTGACGTCAATAACCAGTAACTTTATGGGACTTCTTTCACTGGAAAGCTCTAAAGGCACC
Organism: Paraplagusia blochii; assembly: GCA_016785265.1. Taxonomy (NCBI): domain Eukaryota; kingdom Metazoa; phylum Chordata; class Actinopteri; order Pleuronectiformes; family Cynoglossidae; genus Paraplagusia; species Paraplagusia blochii. Next base: position 453,594 of record JAFBJS010000277.1, on the reverse strand, counting down.
TTTAAAATAACCTAACTAATTCCTCAATAAGGAATGCAGATTAACTCAGGGAAGGACATATCTGTTTATTCCAGTTTCTCTGTTTTTGTTAGTGTCTGTAATAACTGATGTACTGGGACTTTATCATTTCCTGGTACAGGCTTCTGCTGTGGAATTAGTTCTGTAAAAAAAAAAATTTCATCTTTGAAATGTACTGAAAAATGAAGAATTACATTAATAGTTTATCTCTAAAGCCATTGCTTTTGGGTGAAAAGATGTGGTGTAGAGTAGAGGGGGTATCCCTCAGAACCATGTACATCCGTGTGTTCCGTGAGGACTGGTCCATCAGAAGAAATGCCTTTTGTGTAATTGATAGGTTTCTGCTATTAATGCCAGGATGTACACAAACCTTCACAAAACTGTGCTGTTTTCACCACTTTCCTCTGCAAAGTGCATCTAAAATTAGAACCTATTTGCCAAGTTTTGTGAGCCAGTCTTTCTCCCTCATTTATTTCTCTTCCTCTCATCACAGGTAGTGTCTCGGTTGACTGCCAAGACATTTCTCTGTGTGATGTTAAGTTAATTAATGTCAGAAAACAATAGGGCCTTTGGCAGATTATGTGATATTCAAGTGAAAGACTGGAAATGAAATAAATATCCAATAGAGGGATGGAGAACTGGTGCCCGGAGAAAGGAAGAAGACTTGAAACAGAATAAGAAAAAACAGATGTTCCAACTGTACTTCTGCAGCTGTCAAATGTCAGATTACCTCATGGCCCAGGGAGAGAGTGAGAATGGAAGAGAGGGACAGAGGAAAAATAAACCTGTGGTTAAAATTTCTCCTGCTATTCAGGGAGAGAAGACATTAAGGAGCAATCAGATGACTATCAGTGACCTCAGTGCTGGATGATCGCATCTCTGTTATCGTATTGGCTCTTAAATACAGTCTTTTTCCCAGTTTCCTCTTTCTGAACTTTTCCCTGATCAATGCTCATTGAGCACAATGTTATTTCTTAACTGTTTTCAGAGCAGTTGTTTATCGAAATTCACTTCAGACTAACTCTGGGTCTTGAGTTTTGGGGAAGCCTTTAAGATTGGGCATTTTTTCTCCTTTTAGACATAACATAAATTTTAGATTGCAGCTTTTACTCATTCTTAGTTACCCAGTTCTTTGTGGTTAATGACCCAAGCTGTAAATAAAACAGCAAAGAAAATAAAAGAGTATCAGGAACTACGATGTACTTATACGTAGCAAGGCCTTGGATGACATTCAATAAATGTTTTGATTTACAAATAACTACCAAGCCTGACCGGCTCGGCGGACTCCTGAGGCTACCAACAGGTATAGGTTAAGCGGGCTGCAGCGCGGGCAGTAGCGGAAGCAAAAACTCGGGCTTGGGAAAAGTTCAGGGAGGCCATGGAGGAGGATTATCAAACAGCCTCAAATAAGTTCTGGCAAACCGTCTGGCGCCTCAGAAGTGGGAAGCAGTTCCCTGTCCATACTGTTTACAGTGGGGATGGGGAGCTGTTGACCTCTATGGGGAATGTTGTCAGGCGGTGGAAGGAATACTTCAAGGATTTCCTAAATCCCACTGACACATCTTCTCCGGAGGAAAGAGAGACAGGGTGCTCAGTGGATGACCCACTAATCTCCTGTGCTGAAGTCACTGAGGCAGTTAAAAAGCTGCTAGGTGGCAAGGCGCCGGGGGTGGATGAGATTTGCCCTGAGTACCTAAAGTCTCTGGATGTTGTGGGACTGTCTTGGCTGACACGTCTCTGCAACATTGCGTGGCATTCGGGGTCGTTACCTCTGGAGTGGCAAACTGGGGTGGTGGTCCCTATTTTTAAAAAGGGCGACCAGAGGGTGTTCTCCAACTATCGGGGGGATCACACTCCTCAGCCTCCCGGGGAAAGTTTACTCCAGGGTATTGGAACGGAGAATTCGGCCAATAATCGAACCTCGGATTCAAGAGGAACAATGCGGTTTTCGTCCTGATCGTGGAACACTGGACCAGCTCTACACCCTCCAGAGAGTTCTTGAGGGATCATGGGAGTTTGCCCAACCAGTCCACGTGTGTTTTGTGGACCTGGAGAAGGCTTTCGACCGGGTCCCTCGAGGACTCTTGTGGGGGGCACTCAGGAAGTACGGGGTTGGAGGCTCTTTGCTAAGAGCTGTGCAGTCCCTGTATAACGAGAGCAGTTTCCAGTGCATGTTGGGCTACGGCAGGGCTGTCCTTTGTCACCGGTTCTGTTCATCACTTTTATGGACAGAATTTCTAGGCGCAGTCAGGTGCCGGGCGGGGTCCAGTTCAGGAGACACCAGATTTCATCTCTGCTGTTTGCAGATGATCTGCTGGCCTCTTCGAACCAGGACCTACAGCATGCACTGGTACGGTTCGCAGCCGAGGGTGAAGCGGCTGGCATGAAAATCAGCACCTCTTAGTCCGAGGCCATGGTTCTCGACCGGAAAAAGGTGGTAAGTACCTTCCAGGTCGGGGTTTAAGTATCTTGGGGTCGCGTTTACGAGTGAGGGAAGGATGAACAAGAGATTGACAGACGGATCGGGGCAGTCAATCTACGTTACTATTCTCACCTATGGTCATGAACTTTGGGTCGTGACCGAAAAACGCGATCCCAGATACAAGTGGCGGAAATTAGCTTTCTTTGCAGGGTGGCAGGGCGCTCCCTTAGAGATAAGGTGAGGAGCTCTGTCACCCGGGAGGAGCTCGGAGTAGAGCCATTGCTCCTCCACATCGAAAGGAGTCAGTTGAGGTGGCTTGGGCATCTACATCAGATGCCCCCTGGCCTCCCACGGGAGGTGTTTGGGTCATGTCCCACTGGGAGGAGACCCAGAAGAAGACCTAGGACATGCTGGAGCGACTACGTTGCCCTGCTGGCCTGGGAACGCCTTGGGATCCCCCCAGATGAGCTGGAGAAAGTTTTTAGGGAGAGGGAAGTTTGGGTATCCCTCCTCTGAATGTTGCCCCTGCAACCCGGCTCCGGATAAGCGGATAAAGATGGATGGATTTGCAAATAATAAAAAAAGTCACTAATTATGCTTGGCTTGTGAACTCATTGACTGCCAAAAACGGCTATAGCTGTTTAGCTTTTTATGTCCTAGTTCGGCAGATTAAAGTCTTATACATCTTGTGTGTGAAATTCAGACTTAGCCACAATGTATTTATGTCACAGTAGGGGGCAGCACTTGTATATCTGCAATCTGATTGGTGAAGAATATATCTGCATTCTTCTTTGTGTGAAAAAAATTACAAGCAGCTAACACTGGCACAGAGCTTGTCTGGCAGTGGAAAGCTTGCGAGGCAGGATGATGGAGGAGAAGGAGGTGATGGAGGGGGATGTGTTGCGGACAACGTCCAGAGTAGGTTTGAAGAGCAACTCTACCGGGCTAGCATTGCGCAACCATTGGAACGTGAAAGTTCCAGTTCAGAGTCGGACATTGAACCAGATCCTGACTCCTCGGCTGAGGAGTGGTATCCGTCAGGATCTGAAAGCAGCAGAGATTCATTGCTTGAATTTTCTTTTCTGCTGAAAAAGCTTGTTTTCTATGTTTTTTGGACAAAATCAGGTGTTTTTTTTGCTGAAACCACCCTATGTTCTATGGCTGATTTCTTATCACTCAAAAAGGCTAGAGACTAACTACGTTTTTCTGATGAAAGAAGAGAGTCTAACGTTTCATAAGATATGTTCAATGTTTATGTAGTCCAAAAACTATATTTGCTGTCCGTAGCCAAAGTTCAGCAAAAATGCTCAAAAACTCTGGCAGTATGGAGCTCTCTTTTCTGAGAATGGCTGGCAGTCAATGAGTTAAATTGCCTAGAGCAGTGGTACTGGTCCGTGGGTGAATTTTTTGGCTGGGTTTACTAGGGAAACCCTTGTTGTGTGCATGCACAGTTAATTCTGGTAGGAAGATTTTATAGGTAGGAAAATATTTCAGATCACTGGAAATTTACTTTTAATAAGGGGTATTTATCTGCCACAACTTAAAGACCAGTCCTTGAAAATTGTTTAACCGATCCGTGGCACAAAAAATGTTGGGGAAAACAAGCCTAGATCATGTTTTGTTTTTTGCTTTCTCTTTCTCTTTCGGTCAGAAGAGACTAGATGCCATGTGGTTCTAGATGCCATGTGGTTCACTTTGTGCATCAGTCTCAGCATGTTAAGCCAAATGGGAAGAGTGAACTCTCTTGTCATCTAGTAGTTAATTTGTTAGTCTATTAATTTCTCTCATGCTAGTTATACCATCATAAGTATCATAGCTCTTCTGGAAGTACATCAACCGGGTTTGCTGTTATTTTTAATTAAGACATTTTCAGCGGCAGGATTGACACAGCCCTCAGCTCCATGTGGTTTTCCCCAATAAACGGCCAATTTTTCTGACAGGTAGTTGTATATCAAGAACCACAGATGAACCACAGGCTTCAGCTATTAGGACTAAATGGTGAAGCTCATGTCAGTGTGCCGAGGTGCTCACTACTGCAAAAGCAAAGCTTTTATATTTTAATAAAGCACAAACACATTTGTCTGTTTTGAACAATTATGATTTTCATTCCAGAGATAGAAACAAAAGGGGCTCTGTGTCATATTCAGTTACACAGTGCAACATAATTTTAATCTAAACTGATGGGATCAGTGAACTTTCAAAATGGACCTGGGAAACTGACAGGAGACAAACAAAATTCTCTTCCATAAAACAATAACTGTTCAACGTTGTGCCTCTCCTTTGTGTTTACAAAAACACCTTTGTCCTTTTGGCAGAACATGACAGGAAATTGATCTTGTCCAAGGTAATCTTAACTTTTTGCACCCTCTAGGAGCAGACATGGTGTACACACACTGCACACGTCTAAGGATTACTGAAATGTGAAACTTTTGATGCACTGCTCGGAGCAGTCGTCCCTGTTATTTTACAGAACTGACTGTCTCGCCCATAAATGATTTTCATCTCTTATCTCCAACCCTCAGATCTCCTGAATGGAGCCCAGGAGAAGTGTGAGCTGCCTTCCTTGGATGGTTTCCCTCATTGTGAGAGCAAACTGAAGGTGCGCACAGACACACAACTATCACATCTCTTTGTAGTTAGCGGAACTGGACCGGCGCAACATTATTAACATGATGACAATTGTGTTGTATTTTTGGAATGCATTTTCCTTCCCTAGGGATTTATGTCAGGGATTTCTCAGACTAAAGACAGACTAAAGCAGTTTTGACTTTATGTTATAGGCCAAGTATCAAGAGTGTACAAACCATACCATACCACCGTTGCAGGCAGTGGTGGTATTGCTGGTTCTAAGCCATTTAAACTATAGAAATCCAATTTATTTATAATTCCCTCATTTTCATTTGTTTTCCACAGTGGATGAAGGACATGTGGCGTTCAGATTCCTGTTATAGTAGCTACGGCGTGGATGGGTCCACCTGTTCTTTCTTCATTTATCTCAGTGAGGTGAGTTGCTGACCATCTAAATTAGAACAAACAAACTACTTAAGGTCAAGATGTAGTGCTATTTATCTTGCTATATGACCTGCAGACTTTCTGTGTGGTTCCACTACTTGCAAAGGGACTTTTACTGGGACTCGGATTAGAGGTTTTCAAAGGCTGAGTCATATTACAGAGGTCCTTTTTTCCACGCCAGAGTTCCACTTTACTCTCTTAGACCAGTGTTTTTGTTGGACTATTCTTCTTTTTATTTTCCTTTCGGCTTGTCCCTTTTTTCAGGGGTTGCTACAGTGAGTCAACAATTTCCCTCTCACCCTGTCCTATGTATCTTCTACTCTAACTCCAACTACCTCCATGTCATCCCTCACTGTATCCATCAATCCTCCTCCTTGTTTCCTACCTGGTAGCTCCATGGCTAGGATCATTCTTCTACCAATGTGTCCATTGTCTTCCTCTGAATATGAGAGTTCAAACCATCTCATTCTGTCTTCTCTAGCTTTTTCTCCAAACCCTCCTGTCTGTGTTGTCCCTCTAATCACCTCATTCCTGCTCCTGTCTCTCCTCTAAGAGAACCTTAGCATCTTTAACTCCTCCACCTATAGCTTTGCCTCGTCGTCTTCTGTCCATTCCTAGTGTCTCTAATCCATCCATCATGGCTGGTCTCACAACTGACCTGTAAACCTTTCCCTGAGTGTTAGTGTAGCCTTTTCTTAAAGATAAATGCTTGTTTTCTATCTCCTCTGTTGGCCTTTTACCCTCTGAAACAGAGATGATAATCTATGTACTCAACACGATATTTGCTTTTGAAGCAAATATCATATTTTCATTATTTTTCCATCTGCAGCCAGGTACTAAATGAAAAACATCACTGTACTGTTGGGGCTTGGTTGGCGCAAACCTCTACCTTGAATTGCAGCCAAAAATGGAAATGTGAAACAATGTGATGCCAGCACAGTACATTGGTAACATCTCATAGAAAACATTTATGAATACATAGTGTACTGCACTTATTTTCAGTTGCCCAAATCAGTGCTACATTTTCACTAAAATATTTGTCATCTCTGAAATATTATTGGGGTGTGAAAGTGCTTTTGCCCAATAATATTTCAATTACTCTGACATTAAAAGATCTGTTAAAAGACTTAACAAAAAAGATTTGCAAATAAAACACAGAACATACAGTGGAGCATGGTCAGGTCCTTTGTTGACATTTTAAAAGTTCTACTGCTACAATGACTTATTCTGTTCTCTTTGCTCAAATTCTCGTTCAAATTATTATTATTTCTCTTTACTCTGTACCTTGCTTGTCCTTTTCACTTTTTGTTTTTTTTTTTTTCTTAAATTTCCTCCAACATTACCCCACTCATGATTTCCTTTTCATTTCTAGCTTTTTTTTTTTTGCTGAGATGATACAGACTTGTATACCTTATTTATACGTCAGTTTAATTTTATATATATATATATATATATATATTATTGTATTATATATATATATATATATTTACCCATATAAACTGGATATCTTACTTGCTACATTAACATATAACATCTATGTTTTACTGTCTGACTCAATACTTATATTACTGTCACTTTAGTCCATTGATTAGCATCTTGAAATAGAATTACATCTCTAGTCCTTATTACTATTATTTTTATATTATAGCTCAGGATCTACAAGTGCTTCTTTGGAGATCTACTGGTAGATGCTGATCTAACTATTGGGCACCCCTGGTTTAGAGAAACAATGAGGACTTTTATATAAATGTTTGTGAAGTGCCATGGGACAACGGTTGTTGTGATATGGCACTTTAAACAAATAAAGTTGAATAAAGTTGAAGTTGTTGACGGGTCAGTGAAAGAATAAAGAAGTAGAGTTAGGAGAGAGACACAGAGGCTGCTGTCCTATTTGAAACCGATTCAAAGGTGATTGAAATCACCTTTGAAACCGCTAAAACTCGGATAAAGAAACTTAAACTGTAATATTGTACAGAAAATATTTATTTTGGATTTTTCCTTTTGTACCACAGTTCAGTCCAATAAAGCAGACTTTCCTTATGTTTGGAATGTTTGCTAAGAGAAAGGTGAATCAGTCTGTTGCTGAGTCAAAAATAACAATTAGAATATGATTTAGTTCTTTAAAGAAAGTAAAGACCACTAAATGTTGTGAAATTAATAGTCTTTTCCCTTGTGGTTGGAAGGTGAAAAACAAACATGATTTTTTTTAATTGAGGTGTGGAGAATCACTAACACTCACATTTCATACTGCAACAGTTTTTCCAAAAATGTGTTGTAACAAGTGCGCTTGTTTATCTAATAGGTGGAGAACTGGTGTCCACGACTTCCCTGGAGGATAAAATCCCTGAGTGAGGACATCGATCGAAGAAGACAGGTGAGACTCTTAGTGGGGTGTGAATGTGTGTAGATACTGACCTACAGCTTCAGATGTCACTCAGGCAGGTCGTTCACCAAAAATGTGGTCCCCAGCCCAGTGGTACCGGTTCACGTGTGAATTGGTGCCGGGCTGCAGAGAAATAATTTCCTCCTTGTTTCCTTTTGGCCCCATCTGGCTATTACTTATACTTGGTGCATACCCAAGAACTGAACAACAGAATGGCTAGGATTCCATCATCAATAATGGAGCTTTATTTGATCAGAAAATATATTCTCTGTGACGACAACAACAACAAACTCAAAATGACACAGAGTCATTGATACAAGTGTCTAACCTTTTATACCGGTCTGGTAGCGGATAATTGTAGGCTGTGTGCATCTGAGAAATCCTTGGTGTGTGCATGCGCAGTTATTTCACGTAGGAAGATTTTATAGGTAGGAAGAACACCAGAAATTAAACTTTATTAGCGGTGTTTATCTGCCACAACTTAACGACAGGTTGATGAAAAAAGTACAAGACATTTAACCAGTCCATGGAGCAAAAAAGCTGGGGAACACTGTTTTAGAACATACTGAGCTTCTACAAGATTCAGTGCACAGCTCACTTTAAGAACCTGTTTCTCTGCAACCGACCACACCCACTGCGCACATTACAGAGCAGCTTATAAAGACAAATACTCACGTCTTAGGACATAGTGCTTTAAAAGACTCATTTAGCGACTTCAGTGTTTCAAATACACTGTTCAACTTGACCTGAGTGACAAACTCATCACAGGAGCCATCACTAGACCAACAGCATGTGTGCACCATCCCCATTGCAAAACTACAATTACTTAGTTCTACTAGGCTTCAGGTAAAAACCTGAAGTTCTATTGTACCTATGTTTTGAGAAATGGTCACAAATGGAGCTGAAACTATTATTATTAGAAAACATCAATATCTTACGATTAAACCTTTAAGAGTGGAAAAACTACTAAGCCCTTGTGTGACTAAAAGTGGAAAATTACTGGGTGCCTGTGTGACAAATCTAGTGCAGCAAGATATAAGTATCTTTCTCTTTGTTTAGGTACACGTCAGAACAAACTGGTAGTTTCAAAAGAAAACATCCCTTTCATAATCAATATAAAGTATGTCTGAGTGATAAATATCAAAGCAGCCGTTGACTTTCAGAACGAGGGACCCAGAACGGCAGCGTCAGGTCCTCAGTTAGTTCAAATGTTTTCTGGACGGTAGTCATCGCTTCATCCATTGTTAACCTGACACACCTGTCAACTGTTTGACGTGTGTTCTCACGAACCTTTGAATACTGTACTGTACAAATAGCAGTTGTCGAGTTGTCGGTTGAAGTTTTCACCAACAGAGTGAGGACTCTTCCCAAATGTCGTGTATTATTTTCAGCAGCTTTAAAGCTTCTCAGTAAAACAATTCAAATAGCTTTTTGCTTCAAACCTTTGAGAATTACTGACATAATATAACAGCCAACACCTGTCAATACAGGGGCTCACTAAAATCCCACCTGAATGAAACCACTAACATTCCAGTCTCTCACCAACAAAAGAATCAATACTGGACTCTCTTCTTCTCTAATCCTGTCTTCTTTGGATCCAGCGACGCCTCAGTCTGAGCGCCGATGTCTGTTGACAGGCGTCTGAGATTTAAATTCAGGCCCAAGTTGTAATGAGTTCAGTGATTCAGGAAGTGATTTCCTGTCGGGATGATGGATGCTAATGCTGTGCAAACCGCAGCATCGCAGCAACCTGAGCAGCTGCTAATGGAGAACAACATTCTCTCTCTATCTTCTGCCTAATCCTCATCCTACTGAGTCTGCTAGTCAACACCTCTGTGTTAATTTTCTTCCTCCTTAAGGATTACTTCCTGTTCCCCTTTACAGCTGTGAAATAAATGTATACACCTCAAAAGTGACTTGTTTGTGTCACCAAGATTGGATTTTTTTATTACTTGTGGTTAAAAAAATTTAATGCAGACTATTGGCTTTAACGCAGTTACAGGCAGCAACGGAGAGGAGTTTAATTTTAACTGCTTTTAGGATGAGATCAGACTAGTCTTGGTGAAAACGACTAAAGAAGAATCATGTAACCCAAAAAAACTCTGTGTCTGTTTTGTACAGGCTGAAGTGCGCACCAGTTTTGATGAGCTTTACCGTGTGATGTCACAGCGGGAAGAGTTTCGCTGGATGATGCTCAGAATCAAAAGAATGGCCGAGCCATGGGTTGACGCCATTCGCTCACTGGCAGTCAAACAGAACCTAGCAAAACGTCATAGGAAGAAGGTGAGCTCCACATGCATTTCTTTTGTTTTAAAAAAAAATAGGTATAGATATGTTAAGTAAGAAATTGGAATGAGTAGAGGGAAGACAATGTTCCTCATCACCATTGCAATTTTTTTTTTCTTTTGAGTGACCAGGTATTTTCTCATCATTGGCTGTCCCTGTGGTGTTCTCTGAGATAATTGCAGTTTTAAAGAGTGAGGAATAATATTCAAAAGAGATTTGGCTCAGAAAACACCTGCAGACTAACAGGACCATTGTCAGTTCCTGTACCAACCTTTGGGGGTTTATATCAGCACCTATGTGTAATAATTTTTGATGTGAATATCTAAAAGAACAAGTGAACAGGTGTATATATATTGGATGAGGTCTATCTTATCTATTGATTAGAAATCTTCATTGACCTCTAAATTAGAGACTTGCAGTCACACTTACTGCACTATTCATGCTGCTCCTCTTTCGTCTGTCAAGCATTTAAGTCTGAAAACATTGCTGTCAGCATAGACTCTGAGGAAAACCAATCTAGATCAGCATAGGTCTATGATTCCTTCAGGTTAGGTTCACTGCTTTATCTCACTGTTGCACAGACGTTTTTTTAGCTTCAGGGCACATAGGAGCTACTGATAGACTGATCAGTGTGGTCTGTTTTTGTAATCGAGATAAATGGAACCAAAGTTGGAGAAGTGCCTAAATCCAGGAGTAAAACACTGAATTTATTCCTAAAATATACCAGACCTACAACCTTGAGGGATGTGGAACCATAAGTTATTTAGAGTTATTGTGTTGTAACAACCCCTTTTTTGTTAGAGCATTGACTTTAATGCAAATGATATAAAACATTAAGTCGATACATAAATGACACATTTTAACCACTATATAAAAACAATAGGGAATCAAAAACTAAGGTGTGTAGAATCAATGACTTTCTCTTTTTTTGAAGTTTTATTATGTTTGTAGATATTATTATTAGACATATTATAAGACATATTTAAGGCACTTTTAAATTAAATCTATTGGTTTTTTTTTTTATTATTATTATTTTTTTGTCATTGTGACATTGTGATTCACACCACAGCGCACAACGAAATTTGGCCTCTCCATTTAACCCATCATCTAAGTGGGCAGCTAATGAGCGCCCAGGGAGCAGTGAGTGGGGAGGATACCTTGCTCATGGCATCTCAACAGTAACTTGGCAGTTGGGGATTCAAACCGGGGGCCTTGCAGACCCAAGTCCGCTCCCTTAACCACAAGGCCACCACTGCCCTTTTATTATTATTATTATTATTATCAAGCAAGATGTACACTGCAATTTTTTTCAACCAACTGCCACTGAGGTTCACGGACGCTTAAAGTGTCCCACCATTTACTTTGGTGATGGGTGCTCCCAATGACAAGGAGTTTGGTTTCCTTCCTTCCTTTCCTTCCACTTCCTTCCATAATGTAATGTAAATTAGGACAAGGAGGAAGAAAGATGTGGTAGTGGAAAATGAAGAGCTGCTCACAGTTGCTCTCTGCTCAGAAAACAAAAAACTCACTTCCCTGACAATTTGTGCCATTCTGTGCATAGATTAAAACAGGAAAGGATGGCGATGATGATGTAAATGGACTGGAAATATCTTGACAGACGTAGCCAATCTGGTCTGTCAGTTCTCCCCTGCTGCTCTGTTGTTTACTTGTTTTCTCCTCCATTCACGTATGTGCAGTGTCAAACTGAGACATAACTCTTGGGTAAATCAACATGATTTCAAACGTTTTTGATTTTCACAGGATGGATCGTGAGGTACTCAGGATGCGATTGTGAGGTGGTTGTCAACCAATTAACCTATAACCTGTGTACACTGCACGACTCAAGTCAAACTGACCTGGCCTGATCATTGCACTACTAAAAATAATTGTGGCACAACCACACAGTGTATGCTGGGCTTTTGACATTTAGCAAACACAACTTTATTATGCTGAGTTACAATGTTATCCTTGTAAAAATCATGTCTGATTTCTTCTCGGCAGATTCTGGTCCACTTAGGTCTTTTGACAAAGGAATCTGGTTTTAAAATCGCAGAGAATGCTTTCAGTGGTGGCCCCCTGGGGGAGCTGGTTCAGTGGAGTGACCTGATAACTACGCTCTACCTACTTGGTCATGATGTTCGGATCTCAGCTTCCATTGCTGAACTCAAAGAGTAAGTAACACATACACATTGAGTGGTGTGGATCTAAGAGTGTATACTATACACAGTGTCCAAGATTAAAGTATCGACATAGAAACAAAACCCCTGCAAGACTCAACAATATATGAATGCTGTGTTAAGGCAAACTAAGTAAAATGTGATGTCTTCTATAAGACTACTTGGAAACTAAAAGTTGACTATGAATTTAAAGGGACTAAGAACCAAGGAACATGAAACCTTCTTGACTGAATCATAAAGGTCTTTCAGATAGTCTGTTTATTAAACACAAATGAACTTGCCTTAACCTGTTTTTATTTGAAATAAAAATATTTATTTAAATTTCAATATTTCCCCAGAATCATGCGTAAAGTAATGGGCAACAAGTCCAGTTGTCCGACTCAGGGTGATAAAATAGTGGAGCTTATCTACATCGACATCGTTGGACTCACACAGTTTAAGAAGACCCTGGGACCCTCCTGGGTCCACTACCAGTAAGTCTCCTTCATGTTTTAACAGGGGTTTCTACTGGTTTCCTTTAGGTAAGGGAATCTTCATCTTGCGTTTATGATGGCCACATGTGAGGAATAAAGGTTTAGAGGATATTATCATTGCTAGGTCCACTTGTTGTCAGCTGTATTGTTTCTATAAGTAAAGATTTTTAGTTTTAAGGAACTTCCACCATAGTTGCTCTGTTTTCTGCTCACATTCACCACAGTTTCCCTGAAGGGCAGAGAAGCAACAGCAAGGGCAGCAGCAGTAGCCATTGTTTGTGTCACCATCACTCCTCTGCTCTATTCTTAACCAGATGACCCCACTGAGGACTGAGAACAAGACCTTCAGCTGCTGTGAAATAGCTGTCATCAGTTTACATTGACAGGAAGAGGGCAGGAACTGGATGTCTGAGGTCACTAATGGCTTTGCCAGTTCCTCCTGTCAGTCACCAGCTTTTGTTTGGCATTGTTGTCAAACTTTTAGTAAAAACTGTCAGGCTCTGGGTTTAGAACCAAGCTGTTTTCTAAAGAAATGATTTTGCTTTTGTGGTCTGGTTCAGGGACTAATGTGAAGAAAAAAACTGTTGGTAATTAAGTTCAGTTCCTGGTTTTTATTCTGCCGTCCTTGGTTCACTGACCCATTGTCTGCAGTGGAAACATCTCAACAGTTACAACAGTGCAATTTGGGGCAGTAAAGAGAGATACAGAAGCTGACATTGACACCATTATAAGAATTTAAAGCAAAGTGACACCATTTGAAAGAAGTGCAATAAACTTTGATAACACATAGGCCTTGATATGTCACAAGGTTGCCGACACTACCGGTAGTTCCTTCGCAATCTGACTACTGCTCTCTAGATCTAGATCTAGATATGGTGCTTTATTTAAAGATGGGACTTGGTTAGATTTATTTTAAAGAGAGAACTCAACAGTGAATGTAAAACTACTGGACAGGAATGGTGGCCAAGTGGTTACAAAAGCTGCCAGGTTGAACCGGTGAGGTGCTCTGTGTATAGCACTGTTCTGACCCCGATTTGCGTGGCAGTTGTGGAGACTGCTGCCTGTCAGCAGATGATGTTCTCATGAATGAATATAAAACTATTGTTGTGTATGAAAGTATGAAAGAATTCTTTCCTGGTATGAAAGAATAGACTAATTTTTAGTACTGTCTTAAGTTTTTGTGCTAGTTGTTATGTGACAATAAAACATGGTAGTGTTGATTTACACTCTGTAACCCTATTATAGAACATTTCCCTGTCTGCTCATTCCATCTACTGTTTTGGCTATATAGAGAAATATATGCAGATGATTGTTTTCCAGAATTTAGAAATGTTTCTCAGTTCCTAACCAAAAAAAGGAAATGAAACTCTGGTATAAAAATATGACTCATGATTTCATAATTTCCCTTTTTCTAGTGTGTGCCCTCTCTCTGTCTCAGACATAAATTCTTCCGTAGTTGGTTGTAGATAAAGGTTTTTTATATGTGTTTCTCGTCCCTCCTTCTAAATATATATATGTATATATATATATATATATTTATATATATATATTGTGTATAAGAGACAGATTCCCAGTAACTGAACACTCTGCTCTCAGGTACTGTTTTTACACACATATATGTATATGTGTATATATATATATACTGTATGTATATATGTGTGTGTGTGTGTGTGTGTGTGTGTGTGTGTGTGTGCATGTGTATGTATATACATGGATGCAGATTACTGGATCCTGTATAATAGAATTCCCATTGGACTTTGTTGCAGGACAGCGACTGCAGGATTAGGTTTTGAAACATGAATGAAGAAGTGAAACTGAACCTGGTAAAAGTAATCATTGGCTCAACATTTTTGTTGAATTGCTCAAACAATTCAGTTTTTGCTTAGTCTTCACTCTGGAATCCCAGCTGCATTGTGCTCTTGAAAGTAGGTCTTGAAAGGTGCTTAAATTACTCTAGGGAAAAGACATTTGACTCTCCATCTGTTCAGGAGGACAAAAGGTTGTGGGTTATTTTCTTTTGGGCCGGTAGATATGACATTTTGACTAGTTTTGGGGTTTTTTTTGCTCTTGTTGTTGTTGTTGTTGTTGTTGTCAGAGTAAAATTTTCCTCCTGGCAAACATTTTTCCAGTCCTCCTCTCTCCCAGGGCCTTTCACAAGTTCAGGCAGCCAGCTGTACAGCACCTGCTCAGAAGAGAGCAGTAGTAGATAGGGTAGTAGGGAATTGTTTTCATGAGCTCAGTGTCTTTGGCATCTTTTAAATATATTTATTTAAATTTATATCCAGGGATATAAGCATTGTTTCATATTTACAGAATTAATATTTATTTTTGCTTAAAATAAATAAATTGAAAATAGATTAGATTAATTAGCTTTTATTTATCCATTTGATTTATTTGGCTACACTGCTCTAAGGTTTGTTGAGCTATTTTCATTTACATGTGTCCTCAATTTATATTTACCTAACCTAAAAATAATTGTAGCTGTTTTTTTTCTTATTTACTTTTATCCATAGACCAAGGCAGAGTGCCAGTTACAAAATACAACACTGAAGCATTACAGATAAATGTGTTAGTAAAGCATAGCACTGGCCAGGCCCATATAACATCCAATGGGCTCAGTATGGTGCAGTGTGAAGTGGGTGGCAGTCATGGAGACAGCAGCCCAAGATGAATGATGAAGGGAGGTTCATGTCTCCACTGACCTCTCTCTCTCTCTCTTACGCCTCCTCCTACTAATTCTGAGTCGTGATCATCATCAAAAGTTTTAGCTGTAACTATAAATAGTTTCTTAACGTGTACACACTCAGGGACAAAGTTATAAGCTACCTTCGTATTTCTCAAATACCTGTGCAGGCCCCCAACGCAAGGGGGGACATGTGGACACTGAGGTGCCAGGAGGACCAAAGCAGCTTCCAATACAACATACCACATGTACTGAATACAAGTGTAGAACTGCTGTAATGCTTCAATTCTCAATGCTCTCTGAAAAAGTAGAACAAAACTTCCAGCCTCAGGTTCACACAGATCCTCTTCAGAAGAATTATGCATTTCTTAGTTTGCTGCAAAAAAGTGCAGTCTTTTTGTACTGCTGCCTCCAGTGGTAACTTAGTGTTTTTCAGGTCAATGCCTTCATTGTCATAAATCAGAGCTAATATAATAATTTGGCCAGGTTGTTAGGCGCTTCTTTAAACATGGGATATTTTGTGATCTTAAGATTCTTGAGATTTTCAGAGGATATTTCTATTCAGTTTTATCTGAATAATCCAACTTGGGGGCAGTTTAATGTAGTGTGGCTTTAGGTTAGAAATTAAATCTCACTTCCTCAACCATTGATTCCCAACACATCTTAATGAAACTTTTTGCCACCGTTGTCAGAATGGAATGTATGATTGACTTTTTAGTATAAAAATCATCTCATGACCTCAGTTTTCAAGTATTTACATCAACAATTCCCTTGTCAAATGACTCTTCACTCACTGGTTTCCAGATGTTGTAGAAAAACACCAATGCTCAGTTGGAATAAACAAAAATACATAACCTTCTGTAGTTCCTTCAGCTTATTTATTTACAAGTGCGTTTAATATTCTTGTTTTTCACTACTTTAATTCTGAGCTTTTTTTTTTTTTTGCTTTACTGTCATAATTTTTAAATTCACAGTACATCATCTGTCAATGTCTTTATTACCAAGGTTGCCCAGAGGATTGGAAACTTGTCTTTTATGTAATGTTGCTTTACGCCATTACAATGTTTATTTGTGGTTATCTTTAATGTGTTATTGATTATGTTATTATTTTAGATTATACATTTTCAAGTTAATGGTTACTTGAATGAATAAACAACTCACAGGTGGCAAGAGTCAAAGCAATGGAAGTCGGTTTTGAATTCGTACCAAAAGTAACTGTTTGCCAAAATGGTACCCACAACTGAAAATTTTTTTGAGTTTTTTTCAGCATTGTATTTATTTTGGGCAAAAATGGTACCCTTTGACACGTGGGGATACTGGTTCATTTTAAAGTACTTTCTAAAACTTGTGTATGTTATTTTAGAAATTTGCTATGACATGTATAAACTCATTTTTGCTCTTCTCCTGTGATGCATTAGGTGTATGCTGCGGGTTCTGGACTCATTTGGTACTGAGCCAGAGTTTAATCATGCTCACTATGCTCAGTCAAAAGGCCATAAAACGCCATGGGGGAAGTGGAACCTCAACCCTCAGCAGTTCAACACCATGTTTCGTAAGTGATTTTCCTGATTTCACCAAGATTTTCATCAGTTCTATAGTACTCTACTATTCCTCGTCGTTGTTGTTGTTGAGCCATCACTTTTCAAAGTGTATTCTAAGAGCATTTCAATTTATCAGTCTTTACTTTAAACTGTTCATCCTTGAATTTCTTTTTGACATGTCAATGTCTATGATCTAAACTTGCTTCTTAAATCAAGAGGGTATAATCACCTGAATGACTGATAAGGTCAAATGTGCTGCAAGGCTAAAAGTATTTAAAGACATTTTATCTCAGCCCTAAGAGTCTTGATCTGCAATATTATTAAAAAAAACAACTAGTGGATTTTTGCATTTGTTTGAATCCCTACTCTTTATGGTGTTTTAATACATTTCCATTTGGATGTTAATTTTTTGAAAGCTTCTTAAATTTACTTTAAGTAATTATACTATTAATGGTGGTTCTCCATAGGAGAGACAAGAATGGACAGGAGTAGGAATGAGGTCATTAGCGGGACAACACAGACAGGAAGGTTTTAAAAAAAAAAAAAAAAAAAGCTAGAGAGATCAGATTGAGATGGTTTGGACATGTTCAGAGGAGGGACAGTGGATACATTGGTAGAAGAACGATCCTAAAGATGGAGACTACGAGGTAGGAGACGAAGAGGAGATTGATGGATGCAGTGAGGGAGGACATGGAGGTAGTTGAATTCATAGAGGAAGATACAGAGAACAGGGGGAGATGGGAATTGTTGACTGAAGAATTCTACTACTAATGATAGTATCATTATACCTTTAACATAATGTAGTTTTAATGTGATTTGGAGCCGTAGCTGAGGATCCAGCAGCCTGTCCCAAGACAACTGACCTTTACACCAGTATTGGGAGAAAGTTGAACCTTATTGCTGCCGTCCCTGTCTGTGAGGTGAACCTGCAGCGGCCAATGTACCTGAATGACGCCTTTGTGCTCTGATCAGAGCCTGTCTTTTTCATTGCACACTGGAGCTTTGCTCCGGAGTTGGTGAAGAGTCACAGGATCAGATGCTATCGCTGCTGGAACAAGTGTGCGGTCGTTTGTGGTGTAATAAATTCTCTGAGGCCTCGTGTGGAGACAAAAGCTGACGGTCACCTGGGCAGTCTCCCTCAGTTTGTCCACTGATGGTTATCTGCGCTTGAGACACCTGTCAAGGTCCACATGATTAAGTCCAGGTTTGGGATTTAATATTGCTTTAATCTAATTTATTTTTATTTTATTTTATTTATTTCTGGTTTATTTTTGCCAAACTTAAAATGATTGACCTCATAAAAATTTAACAATCCCTATTCATCTTGCTAACACTTTCTGCCAGCACACTTATTGCCATTGTGTCGCCATGCTGAAACTTTGGACTTTTGTGATGGTCACGAATCTTTCCCTCACATGCTCCACCAGAGCAGACTTCACTTCAACTGGTGCATTACTTATTGATATCAAAGTAAAAGCATGTAGATATTTTGCATCAGGTTTTAAAGCAAAATAAAACATAAAGTAAAAATTACAATTAAATTTTTAGCGTCTGTTGTGACAGTAGTCACTAAAATATTAGTTTAGCTGTCATATGTAGACAAAGATATAAAGCAGACGTTCATTCATCTTAATCTGCTTACCTGTCACCGGGTTACAGGGGCAGTAGTCTCCATAACTCTCACCCAAATCTCACTATTCCATACTGTGAGTTCACCTGTGTGTGGTGATCCCACTTGAAGTTATGTGGTTCTGGACGGTGCTGTGATCAGAGCACCTCAGTTGCAACCTGGCAGCTGGTGCATCAGATACTGAAGCCTTGTGGACCCAAGTCAACTATAAAGCAGGCATTCATTGTGAATTATTTATACATATTAAAGTCAATGCTTGCAATTTAAATTATTTTAGCCAATGCAACACTGACCTAGGTGGTCAGTCACACCTACTCATTAAAATGAACGCTGAAACCTGCAGTTCCAATACAGTTTGGCTGTAAACTACTTTTGTCATTCTGTTATTAAAAAAAGGTCTACTGAATGTTTTTAGTATGTCTGTAGCTAGTTTACTAGAGTTACTTTTATATCTACAGGCTCTTGTGGAACTTTCTACAGGCTATGATGGCCAGACTTAGCTCAGCTCACACTGCCATTCAAACTAAATCAAACACATGAGTCACTCACTGAGTAAATTTTTGGTCAGTGGCGATTCAGCACTGTTTGTTAAACCAGGCTTGTTAGCTGAGCTACTGGATTTGTTGACTTTTTGGGGCACATCTCCAGTAAAAAGGCAGGAATCTGCTGCATGCAGTAAGGCTGGCGCAAATGTTAGAACTTGACAATTGACATTATAGATGTCTGCTCAAAATGTTGCAGGATTCCAAGCATCATTTAAAAAGGTATAAAAAAATAATTGATAGATTGATAAGATGATGAGATGAATTAATGAAAAAAAATTAAAAGGATGCAGTAGTTACAGGCTTATTAGTTTCCAAGAAAGAGCTTCTTTGAAATACTGAGTATTTCAAAACAGGAATATGTAACTTGTAAAGAGCACTCCAAACACACAGATCACACTTGGTAAAAAGATATAAGCTGGAAGTCAAGATCTGAGAGTCTACTTATTTGTACATATGTGGACAAAACACGCCAAATAGATATTTATAGATAGATAGATAGATAGATAGATATAGGTTTATTTGCAGGTTGTACGTATAGCAGGGCACTTTACCAAATAAAACATCAGCATTATTTCTTTTCTCTAAGCATAAGATGGCTCCCCCTTAACTATTAGTGTGTTAAAAGATTGTAGACATGAAAACGAAATCCTGGTTTGATGTCTTACTGTACATTCACATGAGAAAACCAACCGTGTCCGCGTCCTGTTCCAGCTAAAGATTTTTGTTTTCTTCCTTTTTAACCTACAGCTGTCAGGTTGAAACGATGCCATAATATTTTTTCTTAACCTGCGTTGGGCTCTCTGACCTCAATCAGCTGCTGTAGTAACAACACTGCGGTCTGACCACAGTGGCAGCAACAGCAGCTCCCATGAGGAGAAAAAAGCCACCCTGGCCATCTGCGTCCTTCACTGAAGAAGGACTGACGACGATGATGAGCTGCACTGTAACTGCTGTCTTTTCAATATGAAATAAGATTTAATAATCACCCTGTCTGATACTCCCTGACTCTGGAGCCTTGTCCTCCTGTTTGTTTTACACAGCAGATGGCAGTGAGATAACCTGCTGCCAGCTTCACACACAGACACATACTCTTACAGCCAACCTCAAAAGTAACGCGTATAAAAACAAAAACCATCTCCATAAAAAGAGCTTGAACATCTTTTCTTCTTCTTTGCCACAGCTCACACTCCAGACAACAGCTTCCTGGGCTTTGTGGTGGAGCAGCACCTGAACGCCAGTGACATTAAACACATTGACGACATCAAGAGGCAGAACCAGTCCTTGGTCTACGGCAAAGTGGACAACTTCTGGAAGGTACTATGACATTATACAGCCACAAGGGGATAGGCTTGAGTGTGTATGGAATACTGCCTTGCAGTTTTTATATTAAATTCCAGCTTCAAGAACATTCTGTTATTAGTGCCAGGCTGAGCTTCTAATCTCTGTGATGGAAACATTGAAATGGAATGAGAAATGCCCCTCCTTTCTAGAATCTCCCCATAGTTTCTGGTCTAACACTCTAAACTTGAATTACATGTAGTGGATTTTCCAGTTTGTATTTCCCGGTACTATCTTAGTTCTCTGTAGGTTATTTAGCCTCCTGCTGCTCATTCATTCGTCCAGTTCAGCTTTTGTTCATTTACAGGATTAACAAATACTAATGTCATTGTAGATGATAGACAGGTGTCATTGACCTGAAAAAACATCATATTCATTTTTGTTTTCCAACACTTTATCTGAGTAAATACGAGAGACTGGAGTCCGCATAAATTGAGGGGAACCAGATTCTGGAACTCTTTAAACAGCTCAGGGTAAAAACGTAAAAACCAAACTGACTGAGCTGGTCTGCTTCCGCCACTGCCAAAGCCGCCTTGTTGAATTTCTTAATGTATTCAAATACATGCTCACACTGCGGCATGCAGACCCCGGGATTACTGTATTCCACACAAGCGGCACTCAGAGCATCAGGGAGAATCACTCTTTGTTGAGGGTTCTGGGCTGGGGGACTGTTGGATCACAGCCAGAGCTGTAATGAGTTCACAGCCAACCTCGTCTTTGTTTCACCCAGAAACGAGTTGTCAATGAGGTGGAGGAAGAATGGAGAGAAAAAGAAGAAGAATTGAATTAAAACTAAAATTATCTTTGTAGGCTTTTTTAGGCAGCTATGCATTCATTAAGGTTGACTAAAATTTAAGAAAAGCAAATAATCATATGTAGTATTAAATTTATGTTCTTCAGAAAATTTAATGGTGCTTGGAATTCACTGAGACTAAGTGCAGACATTTTGATCTTCTGACTACTTAGTGAACTCTAGAGCCATGGTTTGTATAGACCAGTTTTCTGTGAAGGAATGAGTAGCAGAAATGGAGGACAGCAACTGCAACCATGTGCAAAATGAAAAAAAAAATCTTTACATTTTGCTACAAAAATCTTCACATTTTTCTACAGTGAAACCAAGGGTGGCAATTGTGGCCCAGTGGTAGAGAAAGTGGACTAGGGTTCCCAAGGCTTTAGGTTCTAATCCACCAGCTGCCAGGTTGTAACTGAGGAGCTCTGATCATAGAACTGTCCTGGCTCAGGTAACTTCCAGTGGGCTCACCAACCATAGGAAGGCTCACAGTATGGAGCAGTGTGATTTGGGTGGCAGTAGTGGAGACTGCTGCCCCTGTGATTTGGTAACAGATATCCTGATAAAGATGAATGAATGACTTTATAATCTAGTGCTTTGCGTTTAAGATTGAGGTGTCTATTATTTGAAACAATTTCTGTAAGTGTTTTGCTTTAAGAAGTATATTTCTTTGTGGAACCAAACCGACAAAAAGCATGGAATCCTTATCATGTCCATTAGCAGTGGTGATGTCATAGCCTCTCTGCAAATTCTGAAGTTCTGTACCTTTAATTAGAGGCCTGCTGCTGCTGCTGTTGCTCCTGCTGTTGCTGTTGTGTGTTGTGCTGGTCCTGAGTCAGAGCTGGCACAGCAGTGTTCCAATAGAAGCTGTTTTAAAAAGGCCACACGATGGAACCCACCAACTCACAGTGAGTGGCATTAACTGCTGAACTCTCCCAGGTGTGTTCATTAGCTCTTTCTTTTAATTAGAAGACCATTTTGGGGCCTTGGTGAAAAACAGCTGACATTCAGTCAGCTGTTTCTGTCCACACAGCCATCTCTGAAGTCATCCTTGATCTCTTTTATTTGCAATCGATTATGTTTTTATAGAAAAGAATGTTCTAGATATTCTGTCAGGTTTTTAAGCTAATGAGAAGACAGGATAGAATTGTGAAATTATATAAAAAGAATTCTTCGACGTAATGACAGCAAACTAATCAGATGAGTGAATCTGATTTATTTGGTATGATAAAAACACATCAGTTAAAGTATTCAGAACATGTTTGAAGTAAAATATAAGCCCCATCACTGTAAATCTAATATTAGTTATCTAATATTGTTACCCATTGTCCCTCCTCCAACAGTCCATCCTCCACCTTCAACAGCCATAGATTCCATTTCTCAAAGCAGGGCTTCAAACTGGTAGAAGGAAGGAAAAAAACAGAAACCTTGGGCATTTTGCTTGAAAAGGAAACCAAAAACATATATTTTTGTTCCCTAATAGAAATACTTGTCTAAAAAATAATGGTAACCACTTAATACCTGTTCTATTTTTGTTCTTTGCAAATCCTGTGTAGTCCACAATCAAAGTTATTTGTCTCCTTAAACAAACCAGAAACTATTTTCTGTTCCAACCGGTTCCGGAGCGTCACTGTGGAACACAAAACTGAACATGTTTAACAACCGTTTCTGTTCCGAACCAATTGACAAAAAAATTCTATTTCAAAGCCTGGCTACCAAAGACATTTTAGGAGACGAGTGACTCTGATCATAGGCTACACAGGATTTTAAAGACCAAATAAAACAGGGATGAACCAGAACCATTATTTTTACATACGCAAGCAAAATTTTATGTTTCTGGTTTTTGTTTTTGCTCTTGGAACCCATTCAAGCCCTGCTCAGAAGTACATTTTATAAGATGTGTGTAGTATACAGTATTTATGTTTGGCAACGTTTTGACTTTTTACTAAATTCCCTTACTATATCCCTTACTATCCCCAGACTGTTTGTTGTTTGACCAAGTTTGAAATTACCGGTAAATACATTTTCAAGTATTTCCTTTTATTTTTCCTTCAAAAATACAAGTGGTGTTTCCATTCTTTAAGAGAGTTCATTTTTTTTAATGAAATCAATATTCTAGTTTGTTCTAGCCTGTTTTCATTTTTGTTAGTAGAGCTAAAGTTATCAGAAACATTAAAATTCCTTTTTACAGATTTTTCTAATTTTGGAAAGATAAATGACAGATGACTTGATGATCAGAATTATCTGCTAATGAAGGCATTTCTCAGGTGGATTGTTGCTCCAAACATGGGCTTCTATAAATCAAAGGAGACAATCCTGTTGCCCTGAAAATAAAATGGCCTCTCTAAAGGAGACGTTACCATAGCAACCCAGTTAAAGGAGCAGAGAAGGAGAGTGAGCTAGAGAAAAAATACCACCTTCTCCGGTTTATGAGAGCTTTGCAGATCTGTGTGTTTTCCCTGTCGCTGTTAACAGATTGAGCCAGTTCACCCAGGACATTTTATTATTGTAAAAAAACTCACTGTCACTGATGAAAAGGGAAAAAACACATTATTGATAGTCGCTCTGTCTTTGCTGCACAGTCTATTCCTGAGGAACATCGGTACTTTTATTTCTCCTTTTGTCCTCTACATGTTCTATGTTAAATGTTGTAGAAAGATTTTATTGGTAGGAAAATACAGTATTTCAGAACACCAGAAATTTCATTTTATTAAGGGGTATATTTCAACCACAACTTAATGCCCGGTCTGTGAAAAGAGTGCCAGACATTTAAGCAAAGAAAAGGTCGTGGACTGAACCGTTACACAGTAACTGTAATTTATGTGTAAATGTGGTGTCAAATACACTACAAGACAAAGCGTAAAACAAATGTAAGAAAGTAACAAAGACCCATGTGTCTCCTTCTCAGGGAGACTGTCCACTGGAAAATTCTGAATGGTGTCTTCTACACCAAGTTGCTCTAAAGGAGATAACAGCTGTATAGAGCTGTGCAGGGATTTTTCAACAAAGCTTTAGTACCATATGTCTTAATGTACCAGAAGTAACAGAAGTCCTTCATTTACATTCTCTGTTCTCCAAGAAAATTGATTATAATTATTTATTCTGATTACCAGAAACTGTGACCATACGTTTCTGAAATTACATTTTTGCCTCCAACTCTTCCTCTCAGTAAGGGATGCATCGTTTTGGTCATGCAACATTTATGGTCATATTGATAAATCCCTGTATCCTCTCCAGCAACGCTGAGTTTAAAGAATTTGTTTAATTGGCCTTTATTCTCATGAGCCATTTCAGAATAATGGGATTGTGGAGCCATTTTGTGCCTTTTGGGGAGAGACTAATAACCAGACAAATAAGCCAATGCAAGATTTAGGGTCCGTCAGCATTTTCATTCTTACTATTTTACACAATTCTACGCAAGACTTGACATTTTCTTTCCTTTTTCTGCTGGAAAAATCCTCTGGGTTTTTTGCTTTGATAGAACTGAGTGACTTCCTGGTATTGGTTTTACTGGTGTGAATCCTTTGACAGTTAAGTAAAAGGCAGTGGATGCTCTTGGTTTCTTTAAGACATTTCACCTAAAAGACCTTGGATTAAATGTTTTACAGCACTATTTTTGTTTTGTTAAAATGCTCCTTTTGTTTTACTAATATGTCATTCTTGTTTAAGTACTTTGGATCAACTGTTCAGAGCAGCTCAAAGAGTACAGGCAGCAAGAAACACCTGGGGTCAGGAGTGATCTGTGATAGAAGAATGTCAGCTCAGGTGAAGGGAAAGGTTTACAGGACAGTTGTGAGTCCAGCCATGATGGATGGTTTAGAGACACTTGGAAAAGGTAGAAGACATGAGGCAGAGCTGGAGGTGGAGGAGTTAAATATGCTGATGTTCTCTTTAGGAGAGGCAAGATGGACAGAATGGAGAGGAGGGACAGTGTATACATTGGTAGAGGAATTATCCCAGAGATGGAGCTACCAAGTAGGAGACAAAGAGGGGATTGATGGATGCAGTGAGGCAGGACTTATAGGTAGATGGGGTCAGAGTAGAAGATACAGAGGACGGGGGAGATGGAAAAATATGATCCGCTGTGGCAACTCCTAACAACAAACCAAAAGGAAATATTATTCTTTGTGGCTCAGCTGGCTCCTTCCAATTGGTTGACCACTTGAAGGAAGGTCATCAGGGGCTGTATGTTGGTGCAGTATTATTTGGGTGGGGGTCCTGGTGACTGATGCCAGTGTGATCTTGTGATGATAAACCGACAAAGATTGATGTTTAGTTGAACATATATCTGGATTATGGATGGAACTGTAAAAAAAACAACTTTATATTTTAGTCTTGAATATTAGGCTCCTTAATGCTAAGTGAAGGTAGGTTGGTCACTAAGTTGTCAGTGACCATAGTGTGTAGTCTTTCTTGAATTCTTTTACCTTCTCACTCTGTAGAAGTTCAATCAGAACACATTACGCCACTATTGGAAACCAGAATCCATGGTGTGTGTAGTGTTCTTGGTGGCTGCACAGCAACAGACATGAAAGGAGAGCAACCACTCAACACAGTGAAAGTGTGGCTATGAAACAGATTTAATTGATGTTTTCATTTGTGACTGTCAAATGTTGCCTGGGGGGTGAACATCAGTAGCTCCTTCCCTGACGTTCACCCCTCCACAGCAGAGGGCACCTTCTCTCCTATTTCCAATGGTTTACAAATTCCCTCTGAATTACAACACCATAAATACTCATCCTCCACCTCCCATGCAGCCTCCTCCCCCTCCTCCTTAGCTTTAATCAACCTCTTCAGCTACTTTATAACCTCAGAGTGCAGCGCTTTGCTGCTGTACAAGGCTGCGACCGTCCCTCTGTCTGCTGCTGGTTGGACTCAACTGCATTCCCTCATAGATTCACTGCTGGTTGACATTAGAGACAGAGTTGAATCATTATTATTGGTTAAATGGAGAAAACAAGGGTTTCGTCACAACTCTGTGTTCATGTCTTAAACCTGGGGTTTTTATGGGATACAAACTTGAAAGCATCAGTATATGTGGAAAAAATATTGTAACCACAAGAGTGAGCTGCTGGAGTAGGTCAAAAAGAAGTCTGACCAAAATATGTTTAAACAAATTTGGGATTAATTATTTTATAAGTCAGGTTTTTATCCAAGAGAGAGTGAGAAGGAGAGCAAAATATCAGTGAGTACTGTAGAGCAGTGGTCCCCAACCTTTTCTGTACCGCGGACCAGTTTAATGTCTGACAATATTTTCATTGCCCGGTGTAGCAGATATAAACAAAATAAAATGATTGCTATTAAAAACTGTTGTATTTTCTCTATAATAATGAAAATGATCGTAAATCCACTGTTTTATCATGTGCAACTTTATTAGCGACGTCCCTGTGACGTCGCACCAACAACAGAACATGACATGAGCAACATCCTTTCTGCCCAACGCAATGCAACACACTCAACAACTGGTCGCTGCGGTAAAGTTTAAACATACCTTCAAAATAAGACAACACAAAAACAAAGTGTATGAAAATACTTGCGACTCACAGCAGCACTGAATCAGTGGGAGCCCTGAGCTTGTTTAGCTCTAACGAGACGGTCCCATCTTGGTGTTATGGGAGACAATGAAACCTGAAGTGTGCTACTTAGGTCCAGTTTGTTCCGTAATTTTGTTTTGGTTGTCCTCACTGCAGAAAACCCTGCTTCACACAGATCCGATGTTGGAAATGGTAACAAGGTTTTCAGTGCTGTTGTGGCGATCTCGGGGTACTCTGCCATGACTTTAATCCAGAAAAACGGCAGAGTTGATGTCTTGAACAGACGTTAAAGGCCGCCGTCATTTGCGATCTCCAGCAGTTGATCTTTTTTTAATTTAGCGGGATGTATCACGTGACTTACTGTGTGTAGGACTTGACGTGCGTCAAGTGAGACGGATGCAATAGAGAGAATCAGGCCAGTTTTTCAAAATAAAACATCATTAAGACTCAGATGACAAATCAAACAAATTATGTGTATTATTTTTTTCTTTCTGTGCGGCCCGGTACCAAACGCCCAACGGCCCGGGGGTTGGGGACCACTGCTGTAGAGTGAACAGCACAGAGAGATGGAGAGAGTGTCAGAAAGAGACAGAGCGCCTCCTGTAGGCTTTGAGCAATACACAATGCTTATTCTGTCTTTACTGAATGGTGAGTGTGTGTTTGATAAGGAGGGGAATAGTGTGTGTGTGTGTGTGTGTGTGTGTGTGTGTGTGTGCGTGTGTGTGCGTGCGTGCGTGCGTGCGCATATATGCTTGAGTTCAGCTGTCTTCCCATAACCCTTATCTCACTTATGCACATACATCCAGAGTGACTGTCCCAGAGTGTAAAGATTACAGAGTAAAGATTTTAGCCCAGTAATTATTACTCTCTCTCACTCCCTCACACACACATCCACCTACACACACACACACACTCACCCACTTGTATCTTTAGTTACAGGAGGCTGACTGCAGGCATCTGATAGTCCTGCCCCAGAGACTAAGACGAGTGACTACCTGAAATTCAAACCTTAGACCCAAACACTGTGATGGCGTGCACACACGTAGACACACACACACACACACACAGCCTCACATCCTGAACTTTTCCAGGTTGAACTTTACTCCATAGTCTGTATGTGTTCTGCAGCCGTCCGTCTGCCATCGTCTCCTTTATAATCAATAACAGCCTCTGCATATATTGGTGGGAGTGTGTGTTTGTCTCAGAGCTCTTCCTACGGCACGGAGAACAACCACCGGTAAAAACACTTTCATGCAGAACAGCACTTTGAAGGTTACTTAGCAGTTCTGCTGTTAGAAGGTACAAAAGCAACAACAACATAAAAATATGAACACCACAACAAGAACATTGTAAAGTTTACAATTACAACAGCAAAATAAAAACAACAAGAAGAAAAAAATATAAACAACAACATATATACAACAAAAACCAACAGCAAGAAACAAAAACAACAACAATCAAAACAAGAAAAACAAAAAGAACAACATATAAACAACAACATAAAACAACAGCACAAACCAACTTCAACTTTTATTTCTTTAACAGTAACATGCACTGGGAACGGATACGACTTATTACCGGCAATGCGAACCAAGCTCCTGCTCCGTTCATACAGGGACTGGACAGCTCTTAGCAAAGAGCCTCCAACCCCGTACTTCGTGAGTACCCCCCACAAGAGTCCTCGAGGGACCCGGTCGAAAGCCTTCTCCAAGTCCACAAAACACATGTGGACTGGTTAGGCAAACTCCCATGATCCCTCTAGAACTCTCTGGAGGGTATAGAGCTGGTCCAGTGTTCCACGACCATGACGAAAACCGCATTGTTTCTCTTGAATCTGAGGTTCGATTATTGGCCGAATTCTCCGTTCCAATACCCTGGAGTAAACTTTCACCGGGAGGCTGAGGAGTGTGATCCCCCGATAGTTGGAGCACACCCTCTGGTCCCCCTTTTTAAAAATAGGGACCACCATCCCAGTTTGCCACTCCAAAGGTACCGACCCCGAATGCCATGCAATGTTGCAGAGACGTATCAGCCAAGACAGTCCCACAACATCCAGAGACTTCAGGTACTCTGGGCAAATCTCATCCACCCCCGGCGCCTTGCCACCTAGCACTACCTCAGTGACTTCAGCACAGCAGATTGGTGAGTAATCCACTGAGCACCCTGTCTCTCCTTTCTCCGAGGAAGACGTGTCAGTGGGATTTAGGAGATCCTCGAAGTAGTCCTTCCACTGTCCAACAACATTCCCCACAGAGGTCAACAGCTCTGTGAACTGCTTCCCCCCTCTGAGGCGCCGGACGGTTTGCAAGAATTTCTTCGAGGCCAACCGATAATCCTCCTCCATGGCCTCCCTGAACTTTTCCCAAGCCCGAGTTTTTGCTTCTGCCCCTGCCCGCGCCAGCCTGTACCTATCAGTAGCATGATTTGCATGCACGTACCACAATACACAAGCGTATTTGGAAGAATTCACAAACGTATTTT
Source organism: Paraplagusia blochii (assembly GCA_016785265.1). Lineage (NCBI taxonomy): Eukaryota > Metazoa > Chordata > Actinopteri > Pleuronectiformes > Cynoglossidae > Paraplagusia > Paraplagusia blochii. The sequence continues at coordinate 424,281 of JAFBJS010000277.1, read as the reverse complement.
GACATGTGAAGCGTTGTTTTCTCGTCTTCTCGAAATACGCACGTGGATCTGTGTTTTAACGCGCGTTCTTCTCAGAATATGCACGGGGATCCGTGTTTACGCGTACGTTTTTCTCAGAATACGCACGCGGATCCATGTTTACACCTGTGTTTTTTTTGAGACTATTCTGGCTCCATAAAAAAACAACAAAGACTTTCATCCACCGGGAGGACTCATCTGTCTTCCATCTCTGGCAGCTCCTGCTGCTGGTTTTTGAAAATGAAAGAGCTGCATATTGACATGACTGTAGTTTGCTCTGCAGAAAAAAAGTGAAGCCAGGTTCTTAATTAATTTTATGTTCACATCATTATGATGCACTGATTCCCCATTCACCACCATTCACATCTTCTTCTTTTCCTTTCGGCTTATCCCATTTTTCAGGGGTTGCCACAGCGAGTCAATAATTTCCATCTCACCCTGTCCTGCGCATCCTCAACTCCAACTCCAACCACCTCCATGTCCTCACTCACTGCATCCATAAATCTCCTCTTTGGCCTTTCTCTTCGTCTCTTACCTTGTAGCTCCATGTCTAGCATTCTTCTTCCAAGATAATCACTGTCCCTCCTCGAAACATGTCCAAACCATCTCAGTCTGGCTTCTCTAGCTTTTTCTCCAACCCTTCCTGTCTGTGTTGTCCCCCGGATCACCTCGTTCCTGATCCTGTCCATCCTTGTCACCCCCAAAGAGAATCTCAGCATCTTTAACTCTGCCACCTCCAGCTCTGCCTCTTGTCTTCTACCTATTCCTAATGTCTCTAGTCCGGCTAGTCTCACCACTGTCCTGTAAACCTTTCCCTTCACCTTAGCTGACACCCTTCTATCACAGATCACCCCAGAGACCTTTCTCCAGTTGTTCCATCCTGCCTGTATNNTCCACAGTCTCCACTGCTCTGAACAGTTGAGCCCAAGTATTTGAACTCTTCCACCTTCTCCACCTCTGCCCCTTGTAACCTTACCACTCCACTGTTCTCCTTTTCATTTACACACATGTAATCGGTCTAGCTACGACTGACCTTCATTCCTCTTCTCTCCAGTGCAAACCTCCACCTCTCTAGGTTCTCTTCTAGCTGTTGCCTGCTCTCACTGCAGATCACAATGTCATCTGCAAA